>CAJNDV010026780.1:106120-149678 GCA_905221635.1 Symbiodinium sp. CCMP2456 | reverse complement strand
CGCGGCCAACGCCTCCGCGCAAAAATCCGCCTATACCCGAACTTCGACACTGCAGTCTCCAGCAAGCGCTCACTCTGCACGTACAGTGTTGTACTCTCAGGCAAAGAACTCTTTGACTGGCATCCAGCAGCTGCGCATCCGACCAGGGGATGGTGCAAGATCCTGGTCCTTGGAGGAAGAGCTTTCGCTTCTCTCACGGATTTTACAAGAACCTCTGTAACAATGCCGTTGCTCACGGTTTCGAGTGTTCAGTTTGGTCTGCACTCTTGCATTGGCAGAGGGTAGTAAGGACTGTAAGGGACGACTGGGAGGGAGCAAGCAGCTCCCTTAAGCAGGCTCTTGTTCAAAGAGATATCCACGCACACGAGTAGCTCTTCATCAGAACCGCCGCTCCGCACAAGCTAGAGCAGAGGGTGATGAGATCAATTTGTCAGGACCTCCCCCTCTCAGATCATCCTGCACACTCTCCAGCCTTCTTGCCGGAGGCCTTGCATCGCTCGCACAGGTTTGAAGCTGTTTTCCGTGAGTTTGCTCGTAAGCTCTGCTGCATTGGGCTTGGGAGTGAATTTCAGTGTCTGTACAGAAGTATAATCCAGGGGGTTGCTTGGGGTTGGTAGCAATGTGCCAATCTTGACGGGGTGAGCCATGCGCAGACACCACTCGGAAGATCTCGGAAGAGTGTTTCGGGCTCAAGTGGTAGCTCGGTCCCAGTTTTGCTCTACATGATGGGGAGGATGGCCCAAGGCCTTGTCATCCTCACTGCACTTCTTCCAGCAGTTGACAGCCATGGGCTCCTGTCGTTTCCTCCTTCCACCCGTCACGGCGGTTCGCTGAAGAGTGGGGGCAGCTGCACCGGGGGCGAGTGCATGTGGTTCTCGAACCTGGTTGAGAGCTCTTCGCCACCGTCACTGCCCGACTACGCCCGCACCGTTGAGGTGAACATCTCCGGAGGTCCCGAAGATGTGTACCGGAGCTTTCCGTGGCGAGCACCGGGGCGGACACCGGTCCTCGGCTCCGGTTGCGGGGTCGCAGCCGGTGGGCCCTACAGCTATCCAGGTGCTGGCAATCCACCGCCTGGGTACCCTCAGGGTGCAGACGGCCTCATGCTCCCGAAGGTTTCCAGCCATATTTGGGCCCGCGGAACTGAGGTGGAGGTAGCGTGGGCCATCAGCGCTAACCACGGAGGTGGGTACTCGTACAGACTGTGCCGGAACGATGGTAACGTCTCCGAGGAGTGCTTCCAGCGAACTCCACTTCGTTTTGCAGGCAACACTTCTTGGATCGCCTTTGTGAACGGCTCACGGACAGCATTCCCAAGAACGACAGTGAGCATCGGCACCCATCCAGCAGGGAGTGAATGGGCCCGGAACCCGGTGCCGGCGTGCAGGATGTGCTCAACGTATGAGACATGCGGGCCTGCGGTAGAGGCCGGCCCGCCACCTGGCACCAAGGAATGGCAGAAGTGGAACATTTGCTCGGCCATGTGCGATGGGTCGCACGTCTCAGAATTCTCCTCATGCCCGCCGGGCACGGCCCAGTTCCCGGAGCCACTACCGGGATTGTCTTCGTTTGAGAACAAGACATGGGACTTCAGCATCATGGACCGGGTGGTAGTGCCTGGAGATCTCGAGCCTGGAGACTACTTGCTTTCCTGGCGCTGGGACTGCGAAGAGACCCGGCAGATTTGGCAAAACTGCGCTGACATTACAATTGTAAGCAACAAAGCTGGCATCCTCGTTTGAGGCTGGGCCGAGGCTGAACTCGTGTTAGCACGTGTGAGCTGAGAGTGGAGGGGTGTGTTTTATTTGCATTGTTCTTTCGCTGACTTCGGACTGTTTTCCTTCTCATGTTATGCAGCCTCTACGCCGTGAGCTGTTCAAGACGATTTTGTTAGACGTCCCACACGGCAGTTTTAACGTGAATTCTGGGCCTTTGCCTGCAGCTTGAAAATCAAGAGTTGGCAGATTCAACAGCTGGTCCGATGGTAGATTTCCGAAGAGAAGTACTGTACCGATCGAATCCGACCCTTGCGGAGGCTGTTGCAGATGCGCTTGAGCGGATGACATGGAAGCCGGCGCAGCAGCTGCCGTGCAGTGAGATGCTGAAGAGGCACAGACATCCATAGGATACCAGAACGGCCACGGGCACTTAGCATCCCTTGTTCTGCTGTTGACTGCATGTGCCATGGTCCTCTGGCTTCGAATCTTGCACCAGGGCATGTCGGTGAGTCAGAGGAGCGAACGCAGAGTGAGGGGTTGCAAGCCCGAAGCTCCCGGAGCAGCATTGTTGACAGCGGTCCCCCACATGTCGTGTCCCGGCAAGAGTGAATCACAGGCGAGAGGTCGAACTGCACCAGCACGAGTCAAGTTGAAGGAGCTTTCAGGAAGCAGGTGCATCGAGAACTGACGAGTGCTCCAACTTTCCAGTGGCATCACCTGTTTCTTGCCAGCCCACAAGTGTTGGCTGGCGAAGGCTTACTGATGCCGGTTTGGAATATCGCCTCGGCGCCTCTTCTGGTGGCGCACCTGGGCTTGCGCAGGAAATGAACTTGTAAAGAACTGCAGATGTCACCTGATACTTGCGTTTGTGATGACGACGATGATGATGAAGATGGTGCTGATAGCGGCGATGATCCTGATGAAAACAGTGATTCTGCGGATGATGACCACGGTTAGCCTCTACAGCGGAAAGAAAATAGACCGATTACACCTTTGCTCAGGTTGCCGAGAAATCGATGGTTGATTGGCCTGATGGTTGATGATGATGATGATGATGATGATGATGATAATGAATAATGATGGTGACGACCCAGGTAATGATGACTATGACGATGTTTGTGATAGTTTCATGGGTCGTGAAGCTGAAGCTGATGCAGCGGCCACTGCTCGTGCAGGAGGAAGACGGGCAGTACAATGGTGATGAGCGTCGCTTTGAGTGAATCCACCGCCGGAGATCCAGCCAAGGATTACATCTTCTGCAGCGTCCGCCTCCCTGAGGCCTGAGGAAGAATACTGAGCTATTGCTCGGCATCCCCTCTTGGTTTTGGAGTGACCCTCTATATAGAGGTCGGTTTCTTCTTGGTGCTTGCTGGCTGTCGCATGTTTGAGTGGGAGGTTCACCGGTTCACTCTATTGCCATGGCCACGTGGATTGTCAAACTTTCGACCCTGGGTTTGTCGGGGCCATTCGGCGTCGGGCCTGTCAAAGCACGAGACAGGCAATTGCCTGCCTTTGCCATGGGCTGACACCGGATCGACCTGTCATGAACAGGAATGCAACAGCGGCAGAATACGAAGATGCACTTCACTTCAAGCCCTTGCACAGGCCACCGTGAAGGCGAATCTCAGCCGCCCGGCGCCATGTTGGGTGTCTTTTGGGTTCCGGCCATGTGGAGGCCAGGAATCGTCTCTGGTGCTTTGAAGATTTGGGAGACTGAGGCTTCTATCACTTGTACTTGGAGCTCCATCCGGATCGCTCCAGGAGAAGTCTCGACTCGGGGTCTCAGCGGAATGCGCTTGCGGGTTGTGAGAGGCCGGTATCCGCGGCTAGGCATGTCCGTTGAATTAGTCGGCCATGAGTGTAGTGTGAGGATGCTTTAATGTGTGTGTGTGTGTGTGTGTGTGTCTGCGTGAAAAGAGATCAACACAGCCGGCTGTATCAGGACATATGCTGCAGAGCTGGGCATGCCTTTGGCGGTGTGCACGCGGGGTGGAGTACCTCGACCTTGGTCTTCGGCAAACGACTATTTGTCCGCGCTCTACACAATTCGCACGATTGCAGTCGGTGCTGTCTGAAACTGGAAGCTTGTCTCTTCGTCCGTGCGTGTTTGTGCCTCGCCTGCCTGCCTCCTGGCTAGCTGGCTCTGTCTGTCGGTGTATCATACATTTGTTTGTCAGTTTGTGTCTTGCCATGTCTGGTCGGTGCTTGGTTGTGTCTCTTTCTGTGTCCGTGTGTCGGCATCTGCCTGTCTGGTGGTCTCCATGCTCTCCTCCCTCCGTCTCCCTCTCTGGCAAGCATCACTAGCCATCTCGACGGTACAAGCTCAAGGTCTGTATTTCTCGAAGCCACCGCACCTATTGATTGGACCAGTCTGGCTCCATGCGTGCAAGGGGCGAGATGCATCAGTGCACATCAGTTGCAGTGCGTTGCTATGTCGATTCACGTAGGATAAGTTGGCCAGTCCTCCTCGAATTCCGAACCTCTGCAGACGGTGCTAGCCAAATCCGAAGGTGGACAACTGGAGTAGTCATGAATGTAGGCGTCTGCAGGTAGCGTACCATGCAGTTGCCACATGTATGTCCGTCCGAAGTTCTTTGCACGCCCTGCTGAGCCGTCCGGAACGCTTCAGTTTGGATGCCTTGCCATGCCAGTGCTACCGATAGAGCAGTGGCGGACACGCTAAATTGCAGAAGCACATCTAAACGGCCCCGTGCTAAGGCGTTCCCCGAAGCACGCCAATCCACAGAGTCCTTCGACTCGCGTGCAGCCGAGGCATCCGAACAAGCTGAGCTTTGAGAGGTTAAATTCCCTTTGGCGTGCACGGGATGCGTGTTGTGGAAGAGCAAGTTGAAGAAGCTACAGTAAGTACATGAAGTTGCCGTTAGCATGTCGACAGATGGTTCTTAAATGGTAGGACAACAATCATGTTTGGGCTTGCTCAGGCCGCGGCCTGTCTTGATACGGGTCCCCATCGCCCCACCGTTTCCAGATCCTCATCAAGCCTTTCAGCGTGTACTGTGTACACTTGTAGTAGGTGTGCGTAGTGTGAACTGTCGAAGTCCCGGGTGTCAATTGCAGACTCCTTCGTAGCTGGATCCAAAGCATTTATACCTGGCATGCGCCACTTCGATCTGCATGTAGAATGAAAGGCACGTTTGCTCAGCTCCGCTATGCCGCTTCAAAATCCCTCTCTTCCGTAGACAGGCAGACTTCGCAGTGCACGAAGGGTTGCCAGACGACATCTGGGAGGATTTCTGAACGCTGCAAGGCATGTGCATAGGGGTTTAGATGGAGCCAGTTCTGAAGTTCAAGATGAGCTCAGTCCTTCGTACATTGAGATGGCTTGGAAGCATTGGTTGTGAGCAGGCGATGGCACCAATCCCACGGTTGTCTCCATACTGCAGCCGTCAGCCAGCACTTGTGATTTGCATCTTGCAGCAGCGCTCTTGCAGCAACAGGTGCTGAAAACCTCTATCCCCCTCAAGCACGAGTTAGGCAGAACTGTTCTTTCGTCGTGCCAGTCTCCAGGACTTGCATGTGCGCTTCTATCCCAACATTCCCAGCCGGGTGTTTCGACATGTGCCCCTGGTGCATGGCAAGGACGTCACAAGTGTCTTTAAGAGGGTGGGTTTAGTGCGATTTGCAGGTTTGGTTGGTGCTATCTGAAATCCCTGAGAATAACTTCGTAGCCCGGCCGGCATGTGACGTTAGGATGTTTTCTATCCGTAAATTCAGGAGTCCTGAATGCATTCATAAAAAGGTGTCATAAATTCTTGAAACAAGGCTGAAGAATGGTTCTGGTTCTTGAACTGTCTACATATACATTATACAGTATGTATGTGTATATATATATATATACTGTACACATATGTATGCTTGTGTGCTTTTGTTTGTGCGTATGTATGTGTGTATATATATTATATATATTCATAATTCTGTGCTATATATATATATATACACATGTGTGCTCGTATTACTATTCGGTAATCGGGTACATGCCAAACTTCACGTCGTGATGCAGAAGCTCCAGATCCCTGACTCAACCCTGAGCCCCCGAACCAATCCGAGTAAGTTGACGAAGTGACATGCTCGGGTGGGTGTGGACCAGAGATCCACATGTTTGTGGGAGGGGGAAGTAGTCAGTGCCTTGCGGACGTAGGACGGAGTTGCCTCACAGCCGTGCTCGCCTGCCAACGAGGTGTGGGGAGATAAAATGCTGGCGAGTATTTCAAGTTCGGGGCAAGGATTGCTCAGAGCCTCGCTAAGATACATTCTAGAGTTCCCGTCTCCTGTCTATTCGCGATGGCAGTCGTGGAAGAAGTGAGAGATGCGAACCTTCTCGCCACACAGACTGATATAGACCTTGCAGCCGTCGAGACACTGAGCAACTACTGCCAGGTCAATTTGCCTACGCTGCTACTGCCTTCAGAGCGACTACGCCTGCTGCGCCTTGCAAGGGTGAAATGCTTCGTTTGGACGCGTTGTGGGTTTCAATTCAGAATTGCCTTCACGAGCACTGACACAACGGTGCTTAAACCCTTCACCCATTGAACACCCCCCTAAAAAAGAAAAACACTTTGCGGAAGACCCCCCTGACATCATCCCACCGTTTATCTGCATCAGGGATTTCAGGAGCAAGAGCTGGAGGAGGAGCAAGTGCAGGAGCAAGACAAGAGCAAAAGCAAGAGCAAAAGCAGGAGTAAGGGCAAGAGCAGAAGCAAGAGATAAGGCAAGAGCAAGGGCAGGAGTAAGAGCAAGAACAAAAGCAGGGGCAACTGCAAGAGCTGTAGCAGGAGCAAGATCCGTCAAACGCGACAGTAGAGAAAAGCATACACCCCAATAATAAACACACTTTCGAGTTTTTTATTGCGTGGCTCCCCCCGTTTAATCTAAGGGGAGAGGGATTGTGATTTAGGCGTAGTATTGCAGAATGGCGACGCCCTCCCAGAAAGCCCAAGCAATGGTTGAAATGAGTAGGAGTTTCGTGTAAGTGCACCTGTTGCAGTCCAGCGTGACATACAGCAGCTATAAGGTACAGCATTGCTCTGAAAATGGCAAGTGTAGAGATGTGCAGAGTGTAAAGCTGCCGGTAAGGTTGAGCCTGGTGGCCGACGACATGCCAGGTGCGACTGGCGAGATGGGAGCGGGATTCAAGCTCGACCAGTGGCTCTTCATCAACAGAGTGCTACGCAGATTCGCTTTTCCAGGCCGATGTCTCTGCTCGTTCCGTGAATACCGTGACAGTTTCAGATTCGACTTGATCGTTGAGAGATCTCCAACGCCTTCACTTTAACTTCCTTCCAGAGGCTCGTCTGTCTTCCGTGCTCCAAGGTGGAAGCGGCCAAAGCTGTGCAATTGCCTGCTCCGGACTTGTCGCGGCCTGTCTTAACCTTAGCCGCATTCATGCCTGATACTTATTATATCTTAGTACAGCGATAGTGGCGTGGCCGATGTGGTTCGCTTTCCCTGCACGTCGACGGCGTCGTTCCCGCCCGAAGGTCACCGGAAAAATTCGCTGATTTTACAGGGCTTGTTGGCCACGCGGACTTGAAGCTATAGGCAAACCGAATCCAGACAGCGCCATCACTACGCACCCCCGGTCGTTGGTAGTCGTCCCGGACATGCATGGTGCAAACAAGCAACATGTTGGTGATGACAGTGGCATTGTGACGATGTTTAGTTTCATGATGGTGCTGGCGACGATGACGGTTATGGCCTTGAAGATGAATACGGAACACTGATGACGGTATCATCGTAGGGAATGCCGATGACGACGAAGGTGACGAGGAAGATGTTGTTGTTGACCATGAATAATGATAACGGTCTGGTAGTGACGACCAGTGGTGGTGGTGATAAGGGTCATGCTGCTCGTGACGTTTGCCATATTCTTCGACATCATGGCCATGGCTTTGCAGGCGCGTGTACCCCTTTCAAACTAGCAACAAAGGCAACTTCGGTGCACGACGCTACGCGGCGACCACTGCAGATTTGATGGACAATCTCCGCCAGGCGAGAGGATGGCTGGTGGGGTTGAGCTTCACTCGCATGAGACGCGCTGGAAGCTTTGTGCACTGCAGTTGGAGTGCTTTTGTTGTGGAGTTTTGCTCCTCGTTTATCGTACTGTCCGACGCCCAGCAACAGCATAGCCCCCCCTGATAGGTGCCTTCAGCCTTCTCGCACTACTTTCTCATGCAGGTGGGGAGCATCATTGTTGCAAAGGCTGCAGCACGGGCATCAGAGTCGTATCAGAGTTGCGATAGAGACCTATGCATGGTACTGTTGGTTGTAGCGTTACTGGTTTTGCACTCCACGCCCCCGAAAGTTCAGAACCTCGACTCGAGCTCTGGAGGACCCCCGGGACGGCGCGTTCTCGGGGCTCCGCTTCAAGTTCGGCTTGCCGAGCTCGCCTCTGCCGCTTGCTGAAAAGCTTCCCTTTGTGAGTTTCCTGCCATGAGCCTCGGAGCCAGTTACCCAAGCATCTCCAGTGCCTTCGACACGGTTCCCTCTGTGTTTGCTGAACTCCGAGGTTTCGGAGCGGCCTGCTCTCCGGTGTTGTCGCGGCTTGCATGGCATTTGGCAGGGAGGGAGGGCGCCATTGTTCAGGTGCCTTTGGATGGGAGTTTAGTTTGAGGAATGGATGATTTCCTTTGTCGTTGTCTCCAACACCCACGCAGCTCGTGTTGTGTCCGAGGACAAGAGCCTTCCCAGTCTGCTGCAGCACTTCTTCGGCCAGCAAATCGGCTTCTACTTTGCCTTTCTGCAGCACCTCTTCAGCCCCTCGGTGCTGTCGATTTTGGCCTTTCCACTTCCTTCAGGGTTTCTAAATGACTAACATCGCTGGCAGGTGCGGAGGCAGTCGAAGGTCCTCGTGGGGCGCCCCTAGTAGGGTTTCTTCGACAGCCTCCACCCGCAGAGCTTGCCCGACAAGGGTCTGGGATATCCAGGCCGTTGATGTCTTAAAACGCCCCCGAACTCCCGTCAAGACCATAGCAGCTCTTTCGATCCAGGTTACGGTTTCGCTTTGACCGTCTTGCTGGCTCCGCTGCTGGCAGTCTACAGCGTGGACTGGGCGCAGCACGTCGTGCATGCGGTGAACACGCAGGCAGAGCTTGGGATCCTCCAGACTTTGAGCTTCCGTACCGGCATCGTGCCACTGCGACATGTCGAACATGATACTTCAGGACCGATCAGGTTCACGAACGCGGTGAATTGGGATTCAATTGATCCGACTTCAAGTGTACCGACACGTTCATATCTAAGGGCCCGGAACATGCTCTTTGATCCCAACCGAACAGCTCGCTGCAGCTGCTGACACCAGAATCCGAAAGCCTTGACGCTAGCCAAGGCCAAAGCCTGCACAAAGAAATCAAGAAATCAGAAGGAGAAGTTGAAGCCTTTCCTACTGGTCGACGAATTTGCAGCCGAGTTGGACTCGGAGGTGGGCTGTGGGTTGAGCTTTGGGAGTGATGGGCTTCCGACTGAGGGATGTTTGGAGTCATTTGAGCAGGGTGAACTTGGCTTTCTTCGAGCTTGCGAGCACTTTGACGCT
This sequence comes from Symbiodinium sp. CCMP2456, assembly GCA_905221635.1. Lineage (NCBI taxonomy): Eukaryota > Dinophyceae > Suessiales > Symbiodiniaceae > Symbiodinium > Symbiodinium sp. CCMP2456. The sequence goes on along the minus strand of CAJNDV010026780.1, from coordinate 140,411 downwards.
GTAGCTATATAGATGATGAGGTGAAGGCTACAGGCGTTGAGGATTGGCTTAGGACCTGTGGGAGGCGCCACTGCAAAAACGGAGGTGACCCGCCGTACCCAGTAGACCTGGCGGCAGAAGCGCGCCAAGATCCTAAGCCCGAAGCTTTACCGTTGATATGTAACTGCAAAGGCAGCCAAGAGGCGCTGGCCTTTGTGGCAGCTTGGTCTGCAGGGCTGAAAAGCCTATGTAAGGTTTGCGGTGAAAGTAGGGGGGTTTCTGCAGAATTTCCCAGAAGAGGAAACATTTCCGCACACACGTCGGGAATTGATGTGGGAAGCAAGTGCTCGCCATCGTTCAGAGATGACAAGCAGACACTTGGTGTTGAAGTTGCCTGGGAGCCGCGTTGACAAGTTTGTGATTGGGGTTAACGGTTAACATGAGAGGAGTTTGAATTTGGTTGTATGATGTTTTTGCAGAGAACCAATCAGCCCCTCACGGCAACGAGGTCTCTGATGGTCGGGCTGACGACCACAATATGGGGTCAATGTGTCATCGAGTCGTGGCACCGGCAGGACGGATTGAGTGTACACTTGGCAGTGAGTATTCGAGATGCATATAAAACATAAACCCAAGCTGACAATACCTGAATTTGGAACAGGAGATGTGGAAGTCCAGGTTTCATGCGTGTGAGACCGAATAGAAAGCACACCAGCAGCTTATTGTTAAGCAAGGCAGCAGATATAAGACATGGCTCAGACCATGAATTGCAACACTGGAGTTTCGAGTTCGGCTCGTGCTCTGGGAGGAAGATGAAGTATCCTAGAACACATCAACGGGAAGCCCAGAGCGCTCATCCCCAGAATGTTCACAGCCAGCACCTCCGCGAGGAGCAGCGCTACGCCCTCCGCTGGGGATCCTGGAAGGCTGGGTTTCGACACGCGTTGAACTGCATAGAATCCATGCCTTGTGGCGAGTTGCAGGATGGTCAGTTCACGCCCCTGTTACACACAGGTTTTTGGGCAGTCAACGCAAATTGGAGATTGAAATCAATGCATGTTCTGGCTTCTGATGTGTCTGCAAACTTTGCAAGTCTCAAGCGGCGTAAGATATCGACCCAGAGCGAGGCAAGCCCAATCGCGGGTTTGCAATTACAATACACATTAGATGAATTCCTTGCAGAGAGAAGCCCCCCCCCCCAAGGCGCTTCAGACCCATCGAGCGCCAAGACCAGCTTTTCGCCGGGCCCTTACGTCAATGTTCTGAGTTCTGACTTCCTTGATTGCATGCCGTGTTGGCCAACTTCGGAATGATCTGAAGAAGACGTGAAGCCACGAGGGCGGTCGTGCTGTCGGGAATGGAGTGCGAGCAGCTCTGTGAATACTCTGACCGACAACAAGCTTGTTCTCACCGCCGCTGCCTCATTTGTTTTGATCGCCGGTCGAAGTCAATCTCCCAGGTGGGCGGCTGGCGCTGAGCCGGGCGACTAAGCTGCATGTCATCTGGACCCACGACCTCCAGCAACCAGCACAAGGCAGCCTTCGGCCGGCACAAACTTTGCTTCGTCCAATCGTCTTGGCGGTTTCAGGTGGATGGCCGGTTGGTGCAGCTTCATCACGACAGGACTCTGTTGTCAGAAAGAAGCGCAGCACCGACATGTACCTCTGTCAACCGCCCTCTAACACCCGGCCGGACCTGGCCCCGGCTGCTAGGGTGCAAGCATGCCCGTAGCCACCTGTAACGAGGAGGCTGTTTCAAGCGCGTGTTATCGCCGAAGCTTGGCTGCAGTCCAGCTTGCCCCGATTGAGACCCTGCTGCATCTTTGTGATTCGGCGTGTTCTGTTCAGCCCTTGGATAGGCAGAATCAGCAGGCATAGACCAGGATTAAAGTCTTTTCCCGCGAAGGGCTGGACAGAATCCTGATGTGTGAACTCCCGAAGCTAAAGGTTCAACTTTCTAGTATCATGAGGCATCTAGCTCATGCAAATAGCTCATGCAAATCTACGGACCGCGACGTCCTGTAGCAGTTGAAAATATCCTGCTGATTAGAGCCGCAGTCTTGATGTTGATGTACCATCGGGTGAAGGTGAATCTCTGCTTTCTGGCACTCTGGGTCATGGTCTTCCTGAGCTTCTACATCATCCGCACAAGCCACGTCCAGGCAAGGACTTAGTGCAGGGATTGGGCTGTGGAGTCTTTTCGGTCTGAAAAATGCGCACTTGCCGGTGGTGCACGGGCCAAGTTCAAAGAAGTTGAGTTCCAGGATGCATGGGATAGGAGGGTGGCAGGACCCCCTCGGCTATTGTACGGTGTGGGAAGGATTAAAGTTTAAAGACGTCAAGTGTACAAACCTCCGCATGGCGTCCGCGTGGGCAAAAACTTCTAAGCTGCTCACCACCTGCATCTTCTGTTCGCTGTGAGAAGAGGTTGCAACCGAGAACTACGCCTCCATGGGAGCGATGTTCTCTGTTGCCCCTTGGCCTGGTGGAGTACAGAACCGAGTTCAGAAGGCTGATTGAAGTTTCTTTCAGCGAGGCAATCGGAGCAAATCAGAAGCCGTGCAGGGAATGCAGGGATGGCTGTCAGCACAACCAAAAAAATTTCGGCATCTGCAAATTTGTGAACAAGAACAACGACGAGCGCTGTTCGATTGATGCTGCCTCAGCAGGGTTTTTACTTGCAGCTTGGGTGGTACACAAAACCGAGTGCGCCCTAGGACGACACTGCCACAGCCTGTTGAGTGCAGTTCAACTTGTGCCTAAGCGAGAGTGTCAAGGACCAGTTTAGTCTTAACCATAGACTAGATTCTACATCCTCTAACTTCAAGGGTCAACCAGTTCTTGCGGATTGTAGTGTTGAGCTCCGCCATCCGCTGGAGTTCGGGGGCTTGTCCGGATCCCATTCACAGAGCTTTCGGCTAGGATCCCGACATGTGCAACTGCATCCTGTTGCATCTGGTTGCTCAAGGTAAGTGTGCTGCTGTATCACCTGTTCCGTGTTGTCGCCCACATCCTGACAGACGCGGAGAACCACCGAGAGGAGGACAGGGAAGTGTACACCACGAGAATTCGCGTTGCATACATCGCAATGTGGTGCGCAGTTGCCGGCATTGGCAACCGTCGGCTGAGTGGGGCTAGCCGGCTAGCCGCGCTTGCACAACAGCTGGTTCACGAGTACACAGCACTGCCGTCCGGGACCACGGCACCGTCACAAAGAAGAGAGGCACAAGAAATGCAGGCAACGCTCAGATCCTCGCCCTCGAGAACAAGCTGACCCCAAGTTTCGAAGGCACTTTTGGCAAGAAGCGTGCTTTGGCACCGCCTTGCTGTTTTGCAGCAGGTGCGTTTCTGGATTTCCGGAAACTAGTGTCCTGAAGGATGTTGCAGACACTGTTTCTTGTGGCTCCAGATTCCATGAAACCAAGCATGCCGCATCCAGACGAGTACCTTGCCGCCGTAGTAGCTCACCCCATTGCTTGTCCAAGACTAAACAAATGACCAAGACCACGCACAACGAGCTTTCCCCGTGGAGGGGTTGCGGCCGATGCTCGTTTTGGAATCGCAGGAAACACGGCAGCGAATGCTTCTGCAAGCTCAATACCAGAATCCTCTCGAGGATTCTTGGGAGACGTCGATCCTGATGAAGAAGTGGGCGCTGACGGTGATTGTCCAATGTCGCGGGCCTGTATAGGGCATTCCAGACAGAGGGTCGGCCGAGTCTTACAGGCATCAGTCGTGCTGGGAGGTAGCCGCCTTGGCTTGATTCTAGATAGAGCAATGTTAAACAGAATGGCAGATGTCCAAGCCTCTCGCACCCTGTCAGAGTCAAGACTGAAGACCTATCTTGCAATGCTTTGTCCTTGTGGTCAGCCCTTGAGCCATGCTGTTAGTAAGAGTGCCTGCGAGCTTGGCGGCGCTTGGTAAAATTGCAGAGAGAGGGATCCCTTCTGAAAATGAGAGTTGAGCACTGCAGATTCGCACCTCCCATGAAATGAAGGTAGGAAGCTAAAGAATCATCGCATCATCCACGCCGGGTGAATCCTCTGCGTCGGTGTACGACGTGGGCCTGGCCAGTTTCTAGCAGATCGGTTGAGAAGAGCAGGGAGCTATGTAGGCAGCCGGTGTGGACAGCTCCGTCATTGAAGCAGCCTGCACTAGTAGCTTCTCCTTACCTGCACCGTGAGCAAGGGGCCTTCGACCAGGGACTTTTGTGACTGGTAGCCAAGGTTCCGCGACCATGCATTTGCTCTTCATCCGGCCCTGGCTTTGGCCGTGTGCATATGGCAGGCCAGAGGCTTGGATTTGGCTCCTTTGTTGTGAAGGCTATCTGCCCGACGTCGGGATGTGTTTTTTACTCCGAGGCTTGCTGTGCTTGGTAGCAGGGTACATTGAAAGTTGGGAGGGCAAGAAGACGGGCATGAAGGCATCGAGTTTCCAATCGTTTTCTTGTGCTATGTGTTTCCGGCAGCTTTGGATCTTTGCAGGCTACCAGTAGCTTGACAAGCTGCTGTCTACTGTAGTTCCGCTAGATTTCGTTTCAGCGCAGTCTTCGTGCCCGTGGCAGTCCCGACATCCGGCATCGCCTCGGCATCGAGAGCTGCGCCTTTTGGGACAAGGCGGCAGGGATTTGGGGCCGACAAGAGTCGTACCCCTTGCCCAAAACGAAGACATAAAAGCAACCTAGGGCCGTTCTGTTTCAGTGATTTAGGATGCAGGGGCCGGGGGCCCTGCAAAGGAAGAAGAAGAAGAAGCAGAGAGATTGTGCTTGCGGAGGATTGTTGTGATGTCGAGCTCCACAGTGGCGGACAGGTGCGCTTGGCTGGCCGGGTTCGGGATTCAGGCATGGGTCACACGCCTCTTCATCTTCGTCTTCCTCGAGGTTTTTTGCTAGAATCTGCCCTGCCCCTGCCCGCGAAACCCCCTAGCTGAAGCCCGTGTTGTCGGAGAGGTCCTCCTGAGCTTCGCGCAGCTGCGAAGGGAAGCGGTGGTGCGACACGCCAGTGCCTGGACTCTCCAGGATTTTTCTTGTGAAGGGACGTTTCCCTGTAAAGGATAGTCAACGGTGATTTTGACGTACATGTATAGGCATGCATGCATGCAAGCATGCACGTTTGTTTGTTTTGTCAGTCATGCTTTGGAAACTTTTCAGACCAACCACGGCGAAACCGAACACCTGGAGACCTGTTTCTCCGTTTTCTCAGCTCGCACGTTCATAAACACTCCTGTTTTGTGGATCTTACGACCCCAGTGTTCAAGCGATATGTAACAGAGACATCTGGCAAGTTCGACTTCAATTTGAGGCGAAAGACTGAGAAATGCCTCAGCCCAGCTACTGAGGGCAATTCGTGGCTGGGTGGCTCGCCGCTTGGCTTCAGGTTCGTTTAGTTTGTTTGTCTCTTTTACTTCCCGGCTTGTGCATGTGTTCCGTCCGGGTTCTAGCCAGGTATGATGTTTTGTTTTCCAATCTTTGCACACCGCGTTCGCCCAGTGGCAGCGTTAGCGGGTTGAAAGGCTTGCAAAGGCTGGGCCGCATAGTAAGCGCCCAGCTCAGGCGGAATGACGCTGATGACGAATCGCCCAGAGGTTGCGATCGCGAAACGTGTACTTCCTGACTGGAATGGTTGCAAGAGCTAAACACTTTGCAGCCAGCGACCTGCATGTATGCGCAGCAACCGAGCAACACATATGCAGCCTCCTTAGAGGCGCGGCGAGTTCACGGGACGAATGCACCTTCCAACTTCAAGGAGAAATCCGAACGCATGTCCCCATCATTGGGTTCCTGGGTACATGACCGCCCATCTTCCGCCAGCGGTCGGGCGCATTGGGCCTTGACATCGAATAGCCTGCGCAACGAGTCGCACATCAAATCGTGCGACTGCCGGTCGGGTCTGAGTTCCGGCCCATCGACCTGCTAAGAGTTTGGGGCATAACTTACACATACAACCTCAACAACAGCAGCTCTAAGAGAACTCCTCCACAAACTCGGGCAGTGCAACATGTCCGGGCTGTGAAACAGCTTGAGTCCCCTCCACAATCACAAAGCCCGGCCAACGTGCCATGTTTGTAGAAAGTGTGCTTGTTGGCCGGGGGTGAGCCGAATTGCGTACAGTGCCAGTGGTGGCAGGTCTCCAAGATTTTCACCCACAACCTGCTGAAATGGATAGTCCCTCGAGACTCGGATGTTTATTAGCGGGCACCAACCTCACAAGCTCAGACTCATTCCATGGGTGATCCGTTTCCTTCTTGACGCAGTTGTGGAGCGCATCGATGCTTGAACTTACATGTCCTCTGCAACCCAAGAAGCCATCAGGACTGTTCGGCTTCCTTTGCAACAGAGGCCGCGTGTCTGCAACGGCAAGCAACTCACTGCAGGGCCGCATGGGGAGGATGGGCGGTAACGGAGACACGTTTCCTACGATGTGGACAGCATCTGCGCAAATTTCCACGTTGTTTTTCGGGCATGAATGGGCATGCCGAGGTCTGTATCCACTGCTGGCAGTGGACTTTGCTGAGGATGTGCTGACGGACCTCGCACTTCGGTGGCAAAGACAAGTCCTCAACGACTGATGCTGGGGATGATCACGCCAATGATTGCAAAGAGGCTCAGAGAGGCCTTTAAGGCATCGCCAAAGTGGCTCTATAGAACCGTGCTGAATCACAAGCATTCCACGATGTATAATATGGTCGTCACGGGCAATCATTCTACGATGCGTGCAGAACCTGCCTAGCTGGAGCCTTGGCGCAAGCACACTTGGCCAAGCAAACCTTTCTGCTGCTCTGGGTCTTGCCACCCTGATGTTAGCAAGTTCTTTCAGGCCATGTCAGACACTGAGCTGGGCCGCCGTAGAGTCGGTCGCAGCTTCATGGACGCATATAGTTCAGATCTGTCGATCCGTGAAACCGGGTCGGGTCTTGCGGGCACGGGTTCTGAGAATTTCTCATGCTTCCTTCTTCAAGGTTTTCTTCTTTCAGACCGAGAGATTGCTAGTGTCCTTCTCTTGTGTATTCTGTCCAAAGCTCCAGACTCTGTTTGGAGGAGCCGCAACTCCAGACCGTGCGCTCTTTCAACTGACGCTGCCGGATGAATCCTGTAAAATGCCAACCCAAACTGTAAGATGAGATTCTCATGCAGGTCTACCGAGAGGCTTTTGCTGCAAGCGCAAAGGTCGGTTGCGGCGCTGCTTGGCATCGCTTTGTGCACGGCGCGCTCCTCTCTTGAAGAGGCGCAGGGCAACCTCGGATGCTGCGCTCACCTCTTTTACGATATCTTCTTTGATGCAAGTCTTAATGACAAGATTCGTCAGCTGAGGTGGAACTCTCGTCAGATTGAATTTTTGAGTTTTTGGCGGCAGGGATATAGAGACCAACAGCTGATGGACCGTTCAGAATTCCAGGTTCTGGTAAGGTATCACAGTAACTTCGGCCTACTGTCCCGGCCACCGGCTTTACCACACAAGTGTCGTGCAACTTGAGGTGCACTCTCCAAGGCAGCTTCGTAAAGAGATTGAAAAGACGAATCCACCACTCAACTTTCGCTAAACTTGTATGATCATGTCTCTACACGTACATTACACTACGCATTACCATAAATCGTGGACTAATGCGCAATGGGCGACAACGCCGGAGAGGAGCACAGTGCCCTCCTCGCAGGTGGCAGCGTAGTGCCACGGATTTGCCAGGCGATGCAGGACTGCGCACTGAGTTGCAACAGACTGTCACTTTGAGGGTTCGCTACAGGCCGTCGGTCTGGAAGTTAGTGAAGAGTTTTGGCTTCTGTTAGAGAGCTTTCGTACGTAGGTGTCGGTGGGTGTAGAGGGACTGAATTACCTGGGGTTCCTAGATTTGTTTAGCCCCCAGTAAACACTCCCATGTCACCAATCAGAGTCGCAGGGTCAGAGTACGTGCATCTTGGCTTGGGGGTGTTCTCTACCATCATTGACTGTGACCTTTTTGTCAGCGGTTTTTAGCGGTCGTCACAGTCTGGTGGGCCCATGCTGTTACACTTCCGGGTAGCTCCGACCCGTTTCCCGCATTCGCTGAGGCGTCGTTTGCGACGAAGGGCAGCCCCAAGCCATCAGCCCTAAAGCAGCATGCCTTTGCAAACAAGCTTGAAGACAGCCTGGAGACTGCTTCAGGACCCTCCAACTTGCCGCTACTCAGCTTGACCAGCTATAGCCGGGACTCAGGGGCTTGGTGTCGCCGTCGCAGCTGCACGCAATTAAGCTTAAGGCCGTAGCTGAAACCCCCACAAGCCAAGGAAAGAACTTACTGCAGCCTGCGAGTGCCAGCTGGACAAGCAGGCTGCCATCTGCCCTTGCTTGGGCAAGATTTCTGATGTGAGATGGCCGCAGGGATCATGCGGCCTTGGTGCTGGATTCGGGCTCGAAGTTGTGCATTATGCGTGAGTAGTTATGATGGTGCCCGACCATGATCCGGATGATATTGTGGAGTAGGACAGTGAGGAAGATCAGGATGCACATTTTTGATGTAGTGCGGATGGCGGCCGTCAAAAGGGACGGTGGCGATGACGGTCGCGGGGTGTGGGGCGTGGGTTTGCTGCCGGGACGGCCGAAGCAAAGAAGGTCTGTGTGTCAGGTACTGGCTGTTTCTGCTTTCGCTTGTGTATCGGGTTTGCATGCATCTATGATTTCTTCCTTCAGACTGATCTGCGTGCTGTCGCAGAGGTGAGCTGCATGATCCATGGTTTAATGTTTGTTGTTGCGTTTCATGTTTGGCTGCATCAAAATTGAGCTGTATTTCACAAGAGCCTTTGCAGGTCGTCAAGACTTGGTTGTTTTCGCTTCACTGATCGGTGGTTGGAGTTGGTGGTTTTTGTCTTTGTGCTGTCTGGTTTCTTGGGTTCGATCTTGACTTTGACCATGATTGTGGTGATGTCTTTGGCCCGAGTCTGACCAGAGCCCAAATCTAGAGCCGGAAGATCCGACAAAACCCGAGCAGTGCCGGCATGGAGGAAAGTCTTCGAACGAAAGCACGGTCGAGCGAAGGTCCGGCTCCGAAACCTAGGGCTGAAGCGAAGACTGGAAGAACAACGAAGAGATGAGTAAGGCCGAAGCCAGGAACCGACATATATCACCACAATATGAAGCAAAACGGAAGCCCAAAACGTGCAAAGCACGGGTAGCTGCGGGGCCCCTGTGATGACCCCAACGCAGAGCAGAACAAAGGAAAATCTGATGGCTTGCCGAGCCTTGTCTTTCTGCCTTCCCTGGGAGCATCAAGCAAATGAAAGACAGAACAACGGCAACCTGCAGCTGTGACTCAAGATGTCTGTACAGAACGTGGCTTGAGCCAAAGCGCGGGTGACAACGAAGAACGGTCGCAGGCCTTTCGCAACACAGAGAGCATGGACTATGCCTAGGCCTTTGGTGTCTGTTCTGCTTGAAAAGGGTCAGTCTAGCCGAAGGAGCCATGGGACGTGCTGGACACAGCGACGGACCTCTCTGTTCACTTTTTGGTGACGTCTTTGACAACTGTGACGCTGGGCTGCACACGAATCCAGCTTGAGGTCCGAGGCACAAGCGACATGTTCCGGGGATGCCTATGTTCAGCTGCATCAGTGTCATGCAGTCTTTCCCGGCACAGTCTGCGTCGAGCGTGGTCGACCATTGGCCAGTTGGCAGCCGGCTGTTGTTTTAGTCGGAAGCACGATGGACATGTACGAGCTGCAGAGCTGGCGCCAATTTGTTCATGAGCTGGTAGATGTCAGCTGTGCGTTCCGATCAGGATCTACCCGTTTGCGCCACTTTTGTTCTTGGCGCGGCTCCGGCTGAGAACGGACGGTTATTGCTTTTGGGTCTTGCTGAAGAAAACCTGTATTCTGGGGCGAAGGGCTTCTCCAGCTGTTTGCTGAAAATAACGTGTCTATCATCTTGCCTCCGAAATGTATTTCTGATTATTTCTGTTGCAGGGGGCAGCAGGAGACTAATCAAGTCCAGTAGCCCACCAGCCTTCGTTTTTTTCGGAGCACCTGAGGGGCTAGTTTGGAGAGCCTGGTGCTGCATAGTGGTCTCGAGTGAAGAGTCTTATAGGGAAGCATCACAAGCTGTCTGAGAGAACCTAAGCTTCCCGCAGCTCCCGGTTGGTGTTTCGGGGCCGACGAGTCGGCACTCGTATGGGCATGAGTTTCAAAGCCCCGACAGACAGATCAAGATGCTGCTGAGTCAAGAACCACCAGGCTCCTGGCGCTAGCAGGTTCCCCTTCCGTCGGTTTCGAGCTTCGAGTGAGGCCTGATTGTATCTGTGCTTGAGGCATCTGGTGGTGGAGTTCCAAGTGGATTTGTTTCAGCTTCCTGGCAAACGGATAAATTGGCTCTTGAAGCCACCGGCCTTAAGTTTGATCCGAAACGCAGACACTCAGTGCATCTCAGTGCCCTTTCTGGGCAGTTACAGTATCGGACCTAGTTACATTGCCCCGACATGCCCCGAGGCTTTTGGACCGCCGGCAGCCGAAACCTCGCTTCGCGAAGGGTCTCCCGCGGGCCTGGCTTTCAATTTTCCAGTCCTATGTGTCACCTGGTTGCAGGGTTCATAGTATGCCATGCCGGCGCATATTTTTGAGCATTCTTTCCAGACCGTTGGGGGTGCGAGGTTTTGTCCTCCTTGTTTGATACCTAGGACCTAGGACTAGGACCTAGGCCATGACAGCGAGTCATACCAGTCGACTGAAGCCTCAAGCTATGCAGCGAAAAACGGTCGCAAGAAGCCAAGGTACATTGGTGCGTCAGGTGGCTGCAATTCAAGAGCAGCGTTCTCTCGGGGTTTGTTTGCGCTCAGGAGGCATGGACGTGGACACAAAACCAGAGCGCACTACAGCTGTGGATCTAAAACATCGGTTGGTTGAAGCTAAACACCAGAAGTAGTTCTTCGACTCGTACCGAGATCGCAAGACTCGCAAGAAGCCGAGGTTGTCGAACCTGGCAATTGTGACCTGGAGAACCACTCTAGTAGAGGTTCGGCTGCCAGGGTTTCAGACGTGTGAAGGGTACGGCGCTTCTTTCTGATACTGGAGATCAGTGAAGACCCTGTTCCGTGGAACTCCCAGTCTGGATGTAGAGAGTCAACATCCGGACACTGTTGTGGAACCCTCAATGCCTCAAAATCGTCGCAACACATTCGCATGACCCACTCTCCGGAACTGTAGGGTCCACGACATCGAACCTCCAGCACGACGGTTTTGAGGATCTGTGAAGCACTTGCTGCCAGATGAATCATCTTCACCTCGAAGATCCTCGTGCCTTCATCAAGCCCAACTAGCTTCAGAATGAAACAGCAGTATGCACCGCTGAGGCCATGGTGTGTAAGCCCTAACCTTGTGCTTAGACCCCAGCAGGCGGTCAGACCCATCATTTCTACACGCTCCCACATGCAGACTCGATGCACTTCTTCCATCGCCATGAAACCTAGCGATGCTGAGTTCAAGTGAAGTGTTTGAGTGTTCTATACTGTGCTTCTCCAAGGGAGGAGCAATGGTTCTCATGTTTACACAAGACAGCAGGGTGAACGGTGATGAGTATAGGACCTCGTGTGTCTAATGTCTACATGTGTCTTCATGTCTAGCTTGGTATTCCCTGAAAGGATTGGCTCGGCCGTGAACCCGGAGTGCATGTCGCGTTTTTCAGCACGGCCATGCTTCTGCTAGTGACTTGGCCCTTAAAGTGTCGGAATGGGGGCTTGCTTTCGACGCAGGGAGGGTGTTCAGGGGAGATTAAGAAGACGATAACTTCTGGGGCAACACACAGGGCTGCTCCAGTTGTTCGCTGCCGCTTCTTGCTTCTACCCGCTTTCATATTTGCGAATAGACTTGAGCGCACCAGCCAGAGGCATAGGGAAAGGTTGGGGGGAGGAGCCACGAAGAGGTCTACTCGGGTTGCTGTGGGGCGAGGCACTGTGTCAATTCAGAGCTCGCAACCAGGTCTTTGTGCTGGGGATGGTGCATTTGGTCACCCCGGCTACTCCGACCGACGTCATCGAGCACCTTCAGCGCGAGCGGGAGGCAGGAAGGTTATGGGGGTTGTGGTGCTGGTTCTTGGGACTTTGGTGCTGAGGTCAGGGCTTGGTATGTAGTACCAGTGAGTTCACTGCGGGCTCTGTTGGCAGAGAGGTCTCCAAGATTCCGCAAGAGCATGACATCCGAGATGCTTCTTGCGTGACGCTTGCAAGGAAGGGCAGAGGGTTCGCTTAACTGGCGGATTGCATGTACCGCGCTGAATCTTGTTGCTTACTCTCGCAGGCTGTGAGCTACTGACCGGGTGCATTGTCTTGGTTCTCGTGCAAATTATGACGAGAACATTTGCGCATCGAGCTTCAGGGCACGGATCGCAAATCTCAAAGTGACCTTTCTGCTCCAAGCACAGCTGCTCGAACAGGTCGAGGCGTTCTTCATTGGCCATGCGTCGAACCGCGAGGGCGCAGAGGGACAAAATCAGCGCATGGTCCAGGGCAGTAGTCGCAATGAAGAGCGTGGTGCTCGTGGAAGCTGCTTGCAACAGACGGCGATCAGAATAGCATGATGTCCCTGCCCAGCAGCCCATCGACAACAACTCTGCACGGCACCCCTCGCCCCATGTGACATCAAATTGGCTCAGGTCGCATGGCTCTACCTTCAGCCGCGGCCGCTGGAAGCGCGCACGCGCGCAAGAGTGGATCAGTGACATGGCCGACCAGACTTTTCTGGACGGGAGCAGACCATACTCGTCAGTCTTCGGTTCATGCCAAGATAGCAGCAACTGTCAGATATGATATGAGCACATGTTGTCACGCCTCTAGCTTGCCGTTGGTTTGGCGACTTGGAGTAGCAGACGTGTCCAGCAATGGGTTTCCGCTTGCGCTCAGCGGCATTGCTAAGTAAAACCTGTCCAAGGCCAAGAGTCCAAGCGGTTTCCCCAGCCTGAACCCTGCACCGAACCGCGAAACCCCACCTGACAAGGCTTCGTCGGCTCTCAGATTCGGCGAGGGTGCGCTTGGCTGCCAAGGCTTGCCAGTGCCAGAAGCAATTAAGAACCTTGTGTGAGGTTTGTGGTGTCGGCTTTCTCGGTTCGAGGAAGAGACGGGACGCAAAGCTGCAAAACTTGGCGTCCATCACCCTCGTTTCCCGAGCTTCCTGTGCAAGCATGTGCAAGCAATGTCGGAAAAACATTGCAGGGCCGATACTTTCTCACATTCGCATGCTTCAACGTGGCGTCCCCTTTATGATGATATGCGGAGTTACCGCGCGGCGCCAGAGTGATCTGTATAATGGGCATGGATGCACTGGCCACTGGATGGGCTGGTATCATGGACGCTATATTTGCTTGGGCATGGATGCACTGGCCAATGGATGGGCTGGTAGCAGGGACGTTATAATTGTTTGCGCGTGCATGCACTGGCCAATGGATGGGCTGCTAGCATGGACGTTATAATTGTTTCGGCATGGATGCAGACCTGAGCAACAGAGAGTGCTTCAAACGAGGGTGAGCCTAAACTTGGGTATGGGCCCGTATGGGGTCTCGGTGGTTGACGCTTTAGGTTCTCAGCTGTGAGATTGGTGGAATGGCCTGGGTGGCAGAAGGTGCACTGGCACGCGGTGCATTCAGCAATCCGGGTAGCAGTCAGATGCCAGCGCATCTGTGGAACACAGAATTCTGATTCGAGAATTTTCATTTCCGGGCAGCATTTCACGTTTCCGACGTTGACGGCGCGATCTTTCAGCAGCAAAGGCAGTCACCCTTTCGCTGGTGCTGGTCCATGTTTGTGTAGTTATACTCTTGGGACTACGTGCTGATGTTTCGGATCATGTCAACAAGTGCAGGCCTTGGGATTGAAATCCTGGTGGCTGTTTTTGTGTTTCTGGATCGATCTTGATTGGTTTCGTTGCGACTTCTGGAAAGTGCCAACCGTCATCGGGGATTGGGTCGCCTAGGTCGCCATCATCGTGGCTTTTGTCGTTCTGTGGATCTTGATCGACACGGGAGCGGGGAACCAAACACACCCACGGAAAAAGGTAGGATTGAACGCCCAAGCCATACCCACGCCCACAGGCCGGAACTCCGTTCATGTTTGCGTACAGGGAAACAGTCCCCAATCTTGAACCAAGCTCGACCCAGACCCACAGGGGCGGGGATTGCAGCCAAAGCTATTCATGCCCACGGGTTGGAAAGGGCAACTCTCTAAACCGAAAATCAAGCGAGTGTCCTTAGTCAACATGCATATTCATCATATATCTATATAGAGCATAAACAAATGAATAAGTCAGCAGACATAAATGAATACATGCATACATACAGTACATACAATTCAAACATACACGCATGCATGCCTGCGTGCGTGCGTGCATGCATGCATGGATGCATGTATGTATGCATGTATGTATGTCTTACAATATAGTGGTTGGTAAACCTGAATCCGTACACTGTGCTATTGGGTCCTGAAAACCTTAAATCCAACAGGGGATGATGGGTCATAAACTCAAAGCTCTCGTAGGAGATGATGGATGGCACATCATCATCCCTAGCCACCTGCCCTTCAACAACAACAGTCCAAGAATAACAACCCTAATAGGAAATGCTGGACCTTTCAACTCATAGCAGAAAAGATGATGGATTCGTCCGCTGTTCCTCAAGCACCCAACCATGCATAGTCAGGATGAAGGGGCACCATGTACGGCCCATGTACAACCCCCTAGACGAGGTCCCTCGGGTCCCAAAGTTTGACACTTCTGATTCAGATACGATACAGACCCAAACCCGGGACACCCTGATGCGAGAAGATGGGCAGTACATCCGATGCGTGACATGAGTGGGCAGCTTGTCTATCACACGCAGTACAGTAGGGTGGTTTGGATAATCATCTTTAGCTTTGCGACCGTACACCTACCATAACAGTGCTGTTATATGTCATGACAAGGTGTTGGGTCTGGGATTTGATATACGTCCTAGCGGATTTGGGCTTGTTGCCGAGCAGTCACTGCTTCCCACTTCTAGAAGCCCGAAGAGTTATGTTTTCTAAGCCACTTCCTTGTATTGCGGCTAGTGGTTCTTTGGAACCCGTTTTCAGAATCACTCACTTCCTTTATCGTTTCGATTTTGTCGAGGTTCGTGACTCTAGAAACCAACCATGCCAGCCCTCTTGGCGGTGCTCCGTTAGATCTCTGTTCTTGCAAGGCAGAGGCATTCCTCAGATTTTGGGACACCCATCATCTCCGCTTCAAAGATTGTTTACGTTCTATCTGAGCGCATGGGTATTTCACACGCCATCTAGTGTCAGGGTTTGCGCATTCTGGGGATGCCCGTCATCAGTCCTGGGAGTTTAAGATTCTGATTGTCCCGGGAAAAACACGAAGCAAAGAATGTTTCGATCGAAACACATCATGGCCACGCATTCTGTATATGAGTATATATATATATATATACATACACACACACAAGCACGTATCGATGTGTATATAATCACATGCATATGTGATTATATACGCATCGTTACACATAGGTATGTGTTCATCTATGTATATCCACAGGGGAGGGAGAGAGAGAGAGAGAGAGAGAGAGAGCGATGTGCTTGTGTGTACATAGATGTATATATGCACATACACGCAAACATCCATCTTTGCTGATTGGGTTGCTGTATCCATGCTCATTTTTCGCGTGCAGGAAGAGAGTGATAAAAGAAACAACAAGAGAGACAGAGAGAGAGAGAGAGAGGTTTGTTGTTTTCCAAGCATGGGGAACGTGCCGGGCCGCTTGTAGTCCTGGCAGCATAGGGGGGACGTCCCCGACCGAAGCACATGTCCCACCAGTTGACCTCTTCGGAGTTGGCGTTCACCTTCAGCTTTCGGTTTGTATTTACCTGTCACATTCGATTGTTGCTGTTGAGAAGGGGACATGCGAAGCCTCACCTCTGCCCCATAGTTTTTCCAGGTGTCAATTGCTGTGCACTGAACTTGGGGGGACGAAGCCAACCTGCACTCATGTTTCATCTTTGGATTACATGTTGTGATTTTCTACATTCTTTACTTATCCTCATGTTGCTCTCGTCCGTCCGAGTAAAACTTATCACAGTCCCTTCAAAGCCCCATCACACATGGGGGGCCCATGTGGCCGAGGGACCTTAACAGTCCCTCATGCCCGGTGGAAGAAGAAGAGAGAGAGAGAGAGAGATGTCCCACTGGCACCCACAACAGGTGGGGGCGCACTCGCCCGCGGTGGGGAGGCAACTCCTCACCACAGCCCTGGGGAAAGAAAGAGAGAGATGAGCGGGAGGTCACAATCAGACAGGTAGACAGATATGTCTGCATATCGACACAAGGTGACCACATTTGGGGCCAGGTGTGGGTTTACTTTCCTGCTCGAAAGTCTGGCTGCTCGCACAGGCTGCGCTGGCCGACCGTGGTGTGGCCACGCCCGCGAGGGTTGAGGCTGCGCAGGGCCATGTTGAACCATGGCAGGGCTGTTCACTCCTTGCATGACAACACGCTCGTCGATGTGGCAGGATGGCTGCATTTTCTTTTGTTATTTTCCGGTCGGTGGGCAGTAGCTGCTCACCAGGAGCTTGCGCAGCTCCGCAGCGCATTGCTGCGCGACGCACATGGTTCCGAGGCAAGTGCCGCGCGGCACGAATTCAAAGACAGCTTCGGCACAGAAGGAGTTGCACGAAGCTCATCGTTCAGGTTCATAGTTCGGGGTGGCGAGTGAAAACATTGCAGCGCTGTTGCAGAACATCTTTTTCACGTGCACTTGCTTAGGTATATCCCCATTTGTCCCCTGCTGCCATGGATGCAAGCCTTTCACCAGACTTCTAGGAGATCGCTGTGCTGCACAAACACCACAGAGCGTCCCAGCACACCCGAGGGCCGAAATTCCATCAACTAATTTCTCCACGCTTCACGTTTCAGCCCTTTTGATTGAGATTGGAAGATTTCGGCCAGCACGGAACACCGAGGGAATCAGACAAGCACTGTCTCCCGGGATTGCACGAAAGCGAGCCTTCCTGACAAGAGAATTTGAAAGAGCCACTCACTTTGCAGACTTGGCATCCTTCATAACAACACAGATGCTGGGGTTGGTGGAATCGGGCGAGTTCGTTGTATCGCCGCTGTTATGCATGGGCGTTTAGGGAGCATGATGACCTCGGTGCAGTCGTCTAACACAGGCGAGAACTGAAGTGATCGCAGGAACGGCGAAAGTAATCAGAAACGTGGCTGCACAAACAGCTCGTGCAACGCTTGCCCTGTCCAAAGGATGCCGAAGCGATCATGGAGCTGCGGGAGCAGGTCCATGTCATGTCCTCTATTTGTCTTGCGTGGGCTCGCGCCATCAGGCTCCCAGCGGCCTCACAACTGGACCAGTCTAGGTCCCGGGCCCCGAGACCCGGGACTAAAGTGCTTCTTGGCGAGGCGGCGGCCCAGCTGGCGGAGTTGGCCACCGCAGGCCCCAGGCTCCGCTACGCCGTGGACCGTGCGCTGCGCCGCTGAGCGCTTGCGCTGATCAGTGCTTCCGGGTCCCATGGGCTTTTCTTGATTCCAGGAGGATCTTGCGTCCCCAGAACTGTTGCAAGCAAGCTTCCTTCAAGCTACGGCAGTCATGGATGACCTGAAGCTGTTTGCAGAGCTCGTTACAAAATTTGTTTCGGCCCATTCCTGCACAGGTGCTTGTTAATGCTGACCAGCGGCTGAGCAGGTCTTTTTCCGCGATGCCTGAAGGAAGAGCCACACATGAACTACATACTGTATGAGCTGCGCTGCGTTTTATGAGTATGGCTTTGCAATAGTTTTGAGTGCTGCCTCTTCCGTCAGATAGGAAACTGAGCTTGCCGCTGCCGGAACCGCGTCTTAGTCCTAACATTTTCGCACCGGAGTCCTGCTGCGGCCATTCGTTTCACGATAGGTGCAGAGCGTTGTTCGGGTCTAGCTTCTCATGTTGGTTTCAATACTAATTGGGATGGGCCACTTATTCATATTATGTTCCCAACAAGTTTTTGGCGAGAGGGAAACTATTACGAAGACTGTGGGACTCTGAAGCCATGTAGAGCCGGAAGTCGGAGAAGGCTGTGGAAAAGCTGGCCAAGGGTTTACACGAATATTCGCTGTACCATCAGGAACAGAGCAGAAGCCTTGCAATTCAGTAAAGAGTGGTGTTGGCTCTAGTCGGGAATAGGTGTTTCATGAAAGAAGGCACCACATGCAGCGATTTTGAGGAAATTTGAGGAACTTCCGTGGACTCGTGAACCCAGAGGCCTAGACCACGGAGGTGAATGCCTGCATATCTCATCGCATCGCTTTTTTTGACCGTGGCGGCGCCCGGCTTTCAGAGCCTCAGTACAGTGTTCTTCGACTCTAACCATTCACGACAGCACGGGGTCGCAGTGTAAATTTCATATGACAGCAGGATGAGGCCACATAGGGTTTGTTTGACATTCAGGTTTCGGAGTCTCCGACGTGATCATGCTTGGCGCTTAGGTGCTTTCGCCCTTGACCGCCGTCATAAAGGCCAAGCCGCGCCGGTCATGCAGTTTCTTGTCCAAGAGCAAAACAGGCCAAGCACAACTTTTCAACGCTTCCGAGGCCTGCAGGCCCCCATCGGCGGTGAATCCAGGGTATATGCGTTTCGTAGAAACAAGGCCTAACAAGCCTGTAGAGCATCACACGGAACCGACATTGCTGGTGAATGAACAAGCCCAGACTGCATCAACTGCAATCCCAAGCGTGCGGCAAAGCGTCGATCTGGCTGAGCTGACCCTGTCTCTGCTCGCAGGGCGCTCTAGCACGACGACTTTCGGAAAGCTCCGCGGAGGCGCTCCTTCGCTTCTAGGATCTTCCCTCAGATTCCAGTGGTCCCCAGCCAGGTCGCACAAGGAGCTGTGACTCCAGTCGTGCTGCTGGTCGGGGCCACGGCTATCTCTCAGCCCCCAAACCTGCACCGCAGAGCAGTGAGCAGAAGTGAAGCCGAAGCGTTCTGAGCCTTGTGGCCTGCAGACTGACTGGTGCTTCGGTGTAGATCCGTCAGCTTTGAGTCTAACTCAGTCTAAGATCGTCTAATCGAAGTCTAAGCGATTCGCTCCAAAGAGCTGGTCCCAAATTGAAGAAGACGCTAGAGGACAGCTTGGATCCAAGCGAGTCAAATGTCTCTGGAAGCCGGAAGCCAGACACCGTTCTGAACCGAAACCAGCGATCACGGAGGCTTTGCGAAGAAATAGTCGTGAGCTTCAGAGAGTTTACCCGGCACATCAGCGAGTGCGCATATCAACTCGGGTCTCAGGATGTCTCAGGCCAAAGTCTGGGTCGGGCAACAAACACTTTCAGTTCGACCGTGCAGACATTGCATGTGGATCACAACTAAGGTGTCTGCATTAGTGGCGGTTCACTTTGCCAACGAAATGGCCGCTTCCCAAGTCAAGGGAAGTCCAAGGAGTCTTCGGGGTCCATGGCTAGGTCACATCGTGCATACTCGTACGTAGCTTGGTCGTACAAAGTCGAGACGTGTCCGAATGGATACCCGTGTGGCACGGCGCGCCTCGCGAAATCCCGAATGACTCGTTGACTCGGTCACTTGGTGCTGGCATTGCCGAGAAGGGAGACTTGGATGTACGACTCTGCCGTAATTTAATTTCGACAGCGATTGAGGAAAAAGTTGATGCAACGTCTTGTTCCATGTCTGTGAAGTCCAACTTCCGAGTTCAAAGACATAGCTGGAGTCCTTTCGCTGTTGTTATCCTGCAACTGCTATGGCTTAACTTCCAGTGTTGCCCGTCTTGCAGCCTGATGTCTTGGCCACATGCACCATGATGTTACACGGCTGGTGCGGAGCGGCTCTCCGCGATCACGTCATTAGCGACGGCTTCCACAGCCTGTCAGGCATTCCTGTTGAACCTCCTCGGGCAGCGAACTCGGATTCGGATCAATGCTCATCTCCACGGAATGCCAAGCAGCATGAAGCTTGGAACAGACATGTCCGAGCCTCCCAGACACATGGAGATGAAGACTCAGTTCAGATAGTTGCCAACTAGGCGTTATGTCGTTTCTCCGCAGCTGGCTCTCCCTGGCTCTCTCTCTCTCTCTCTCTCTGTCCTGTTCACTTGCGACAGTGCTCGGTTTCGAGACCTGCTGCGTGGTTCCTGCGTGGCAGACACCGCAAGCCCTTGCTCGAGGTCTTTCTTTTGCATGAACATTGCCTTTGTGTTGCCGGTGACGGGCCCTCAGTTCGTACTTACCGAATCTACTTTGTTCAGGATGTAATTCAGTCTGCCACGCCTAAGTCTGCAGTGCTGAGGGACTTCTAGTCAAGAGGAAGTCCGTTGTTGGATTCCCGTAGAAAGGGCGTCAGGACTCGTGTGTTGCGCACTGCTCAGAGTCCTGAGACGAAGACATTTTGCAGTGTCATACAGAGACTAATGCATCGCAAGCCTGCGTGGTTCCGCAGCCTTGCCAGACAGCACTCAGGGTGTGCTACTGGCGGCTGACTTCGGATTCCCTGAGCTCGGGAAGGCCGGCAGCGATGGCCTTGGCCTTTGTCCTGGAGCTAACCCGACAGCAAGCACTCAACATGAGCAGCCTGCAGCAGCCCAGGGCCTGCCCCTGCCAGGCAGTTCCTCTTCGGGTTGCTCATCGCCATGGGCCTGGGTGGAGCGGCCGCTGCCCTCAGAGCCTTGAGGAAAGTGATGATCCCGGATCCGGAGTTGTGTAGTGTCTCCTCATTTTCTAGGCCTCTGAGCAGAGCTGCACCTGTGCTGCTCGGTAGTCTGAAAACTGCGGCTGGCCTCTGGCCGTGACGCTGTCATGCAGTCTTGCTGTCTGCATCAGTGCATACTCTTTCGCACCGAGGTCGTTGGAGTTATCTCCTGCCTGTGAGCCCACTGGCCAGTGAATGACCGCAGTCCGGAAAACTAATACCAGTATCTCAGTGCAGGTGAGCGTTTGGGCGAAGTACTGTCAGAATTACACGCATCCGTTCCTCTGAACCACTTCTGCAAATGCTGTTGTGGAGTGCAGTGGGCTGTTCAGCCTCGGGCAATTTCTCGGAGTTGCCGATTTCCTAGGAATCCTCTAGAACATCTGCTTTCGATGGGAATTGCTGTCCTGGTTTCCACCGTGTCGTACTCAATGATTCAAACATATACGAGCCTTAGCTTTGGGCGCCCAGTGCAACGGCAGAGGCGATTTGCCAGGAGAGGACATGAGCTTATGGCTTTTGCAAGGTCCTGCTAGTCACTAGAAACGCTCGCCCGCATACGCATGCACAGCGCCGGCGGTTCGAAAGGCTGCGAAAGCTCTGAACTCCGAACCACAACATCAACAAAGATCGAAAGAAGAAAGCGGCCTTGCAAAACCACCTGCGGCAGAGGGATGACACAGTGGCATGTCTCGTATTTTCCTGGCGGAGAGCAAAGTGTGACCGACGGCAGGCATGTTCCGGAGCTGGAGTGTGCACTTTTGACGTATTAGCAGGAGTTTCGATGCTGGTGGCGAACACGAACTGTCACGGTGATGATCTGGTGTACGCCGTCTGTTGGCATGTTGCAAGATCTACCACACCATCGTAGAAACCTGCACGGACACGGCTCTTGGCGCTTAATACAAGGCCGCTAATGTCGTGGGCAGTGTTCAAACATGGAGTTGAGACTAGCCGTCACCTTTGTCTTGAACTGGAACTGAGCTGCTGTGTCGCCGCTTTGGGTTGAAGGGAATTGCAGCAGTGGAAGGTTCAGATTGGGAGAGCAGCCTTTGCCGTGATTTCCTGGGGCCAAGACCGGGCATGCATCGCTGGCCCGGCACATGGCTCCAAAGCTTGATCGTGCATCGCCAGATCATCAGTGCAGATCGGCGACCACGTTGATTGTAGGTCAAGTCCTCTTAGCCTGAGTTGCATAGGCTTGCCAAGGTCGAAAGCCCTTTGGTCGGAATTGATCTACTTGCATGGGCACAGCAGCAATTGGGATTCAGTACCCTGACCTTCTGCACCGAGTACCAGGGAAAGCATGTGCCGTTCGCGTTCTTTGTCGTTCGCCAGATGTTCGCAGCTCGTCTGCACCCCTAGCCCGTGCCTCGAAATCCCGAGCCCAATGCTTTCCAGCACTTGTGGTTTCTCTGCTTTCGACAAAGGCGGTATGGCATGTCCTTGCAATTTTATCACACCATCGTGCAATACCAGTGTGGCTGCACTGCTAAGATATGCATTTTAGATAGGGTCTCTCGGAGAACATACACGGCTTGAGCTCTGTACCCACGTAGCACCTTGGTGCTGGACAGCTGTCTACCAGTGGATCCTATCTCAGTTTAGACGACGAATACCACAAGATTTAAAGACTACTGTAAGAGCATCTGCACCAAGTCCCTACACTCACCAAGCCCATCATGCTTTAAGCGAACCAGACTGTTGAGGACTGGTGTGAAGGCTATGACAAGCTGCACCCGATTCTGGAAGAGGCGCGGCCTGCGGAAGAGGCTATCCCGTCAAGCTGTTTAGAGGGCTTCGCACTTGTGTAGAGCAGAAGGCAGCCAGTGTTGAGGGTAAGCTGTGGCAAGCAACGCAGCTTCAGCCGCTGTTTGCTTCGTGTTTGGTTGCGGCACCGGCACTAGCACTGTCAAGGAGTTGTGGCAGCTAGAGTCACTGTTGGGACGCTTTCGAGCAGCAAGTTTGCCCGTACAAAAGCAGCAGCAGTGTGTTACCAACAGTCGATCCCAGCGAGTTCCCCAGGTCCCATGAGCCGATTGTCTGCCTGCATGGCTTCTGGATGCCAGTATGCTTCGAAGAAGCGCAAGCTCCACGTACGCAGTGCACGTGTGGATGTTTTGAGACTGCTGCTCCGAAGCGCGACGAACACTGTGGCAGGCGGCAGAGCTTGCGCGGCAACATGGTGTGGTGCAGGACTCCTTCGAAAGAGCTTCCACATAGTAGCCTTGTCGGCGTTACTAATTTTACATACCTTTACTATATACTATCATTGACGTGGGACGGCAACAAGCACCTGCACTCCCTTTGCTCCATAGTCGGCTCGAGCATCCTGATGCAGGATGCCAGCCTCCGTGTGTCACTTGGCATGGAGATTCGTGTTTTGTCTCGGTACTTTCAGGACATACTATAATTGTGACTCCAAGCCCGCTGGTCCCAGTCGAGATACTTCGAGGCTTGCAGGCACTGGCTGGTTCAGAAAGCAAGATTTTTTGCTTGAGGTCCTTGGCCCAGCCGCTGTTGGGAAGCTCCAGAGCCCAAGCTCAGGTTGGACGTGGGCTGCGGGACGTCCAGCTTGGCCAAGGATATCTGGTCCAAGGGCTGCAGGCGCACAACACCGCACAGCATAGAGAGCGCATTGGAGCTTCGCGTATGCTTGCCGCGACTGAAGTGTGCAGAATCTAATCACATGTAGGCACGGGACGAAGGTCTGGCTTGACATCGCACTCGTGTGTGAGGGATTTGGCTTGCAGGGACTTTGCAGGGGCTGGTCTGCAATTGAGAAGAGTTGTTTCGGCCCCTTTGTGTTTGAGCTCGGAAAACGGGTGGAAACGTTGCTGAACCACAACGTTCGCGATACTGCTTTCGGATCGCACGCACGTTGCTTCACGTCGATTGCGGACAGGGTGCACGCGGTGGACATCGACCAGGAGCAACTGGAGTAGGGAGGGCCCAAAGTCACTCCCCCAAGCCTCACCGTCATTTCCGTTCTCACTCACTGCTCTTGATCCTTCTCTACCAGCCAACTTCCGGTTTTCAGCTGCCTAGTTCGTAGATGCTTTCTGTTCACGGGCAAAGGTCTTTCGGGAAGACTGAGCAGGTGTATAACGTTCTCCTCGCTGCAATCGGTCCGTGTCACGAAAAAGCATCTCTACAGGATGTCATCCAAGCGATGGAGGCAGAGCACGCTGCCTGCATAGGTAAGGAGCTGAGGCACCCAGAATCGGCCTCCAACAAGCCAGGATGAACCGGAAAGAGATTTCGCAGCCTGTTTTTGCCCTGCTATTCGGACTGACAGCCTCCGGCAAACCTCGTGTCAAGCATGAGCCTAAAGTTACGGAGGCCTGTCTTGGGGCGTGGTGAACATCACTGCGGAGAGGTGAGGAAAGCTGTATGGAGAGATGTGGAGGTGTGCAATCCCAGGGTTTCCTGTGTTCTTTTGCGCATGTCAGGTGCAGCTTGAATTTCGCACAGCTTCGTAGTTTGCAGGTCTTTGTGATTGTAGGCATGCAGAATCATTCAGGCATTGGGGTGCGCGGACTATGTCAGCAAAATTCATGAAGCATAGCATCAGTAAAGGTAAATGCGCCTGTAAGGCATTGAGGCTTCTTCCATCCTGTATGGCATGTAAGTCTCGAAGCCCAAAGCCGCGAACAAGAGGACGGACCTGGACGAACATGCATTCCACTTGGCTGCGGCCCTGGCTTCTCGATGTGACCGGGACCTCTGGTGCTCACGGCTGGGAGCTTGAAAGCAGTTCAGGGTTTTCGGTTCTACGGGTCGAGAGGTTGACATGATTTGACATGCCTAGATCGCAACCACCGCACAACACTCAGGGTGGTTCCACTGGAGACATGGCAAAGGGAGATCTTGGGGTTTCACTATGCCGCACCCTGACCCATGGCTTGAGCAAGGCCGTGGACAAAGGAACCTTGGACTATCTTCTTTGCGGGGAGCCTGTGCCTGAGCTTCTGGCATGCTTTGTCATGTTGCCGCGCAAATGACGACGCTGCACCGGCCACTGACCTTCCGTGTACGGGGCCTCTGCAGCCGCTGATGGTCTTTTGCTGAGGGTGGCGCTGGTGCTCAGCGCACTGCGAAACGTCCGCGCGGCCCTCGCTCCATGTGGCGTTCTGCCGGGACCCTCAGGATGGCCAAAGCCGAAAACTACGGTTTCTGCTGTTGGGACACACGCTCTCAGGTCCAGTAGACAGAACTGGCAAAAGCAACTTGCAATGAATGTCAGAGCGACAGAATCATGCAAGTCTGCTGTCAGATATTGTCAGATGTTCTTATCTATAGACTAGATTTTCTCGCCGTTGACGTAAAGCGCAGGCCTTCTGGATCGTCTAGTGTGTAGCCACCAGTTCCGACATCCGCATTTCCGAGGCTAGTGGTGTCAATACATCCACTACCACTGTGGCAGGCGCATGTTCTCCGATGGCATTCTGGAAGTGCGGAGACGTGTTCTGGATATCCGAGTAGTCGGTCATGAGGATGGGCTGAGTGTTGGGTACCTGGGCGGACTCGGTGGATGATGACAAACTCTACAGTGTACGATCGGCAAGAGAATGACACGTCGCCACCTGCCCCAGGGGCAGAGCTCAAGCTCTGCAGAGCCAGGCAAAATCTAGTCCATGATGTGCAGATGCAGATAATGCGCGAAGTCTAACATAAGCACCCCCTGAAGATGGCGCATGTTGAGAATAGAGTTTCGACCTGCATCTCCATCCCCACATTTGTTTTTGTCCATCCCTGACCCCGGCTTGACCTGCTGAGCTAGCATCAATTTTAAAAGCTTCGGCGGTTTCCCAACCCACATCGCGCGACATGCTGGTCATCGTGAAGCCTTCGAGGCACAAGGGAGCTTCTGCCTTGCATGCAAGGTGACCAAGATTTGGGTTTGTGGTAACTCTTTCGACCGTACTGGAGGGTTGCGGCGCTTGCAAAGCTTCTCAGGTTCCCTGTGCTGCTTATTGCTTCTCTCCACTCCCGCGCACTACTTTCATTGAATACTGTTTACCACCTCCCAGACCGTAGCTCAAACCAGGGAAGATGTAGAGAAGTTCTGTTGCAGTCGGTCACCAGCACATGCGACGGAAGTGGACTCGGTGATCTTGCATCCCAGTCGCCGTTAGAATGAATCGTAGTCATAGCACCAGCTCAATTTCTGCCGATGCCTCGATGGCCAACGCACTGGGAAACTTGGATATCCGTCTGTGGTCTTCCCAGACATTGCATCCAAATGTTCAGATCACGCTGGGTCAATACCGAAACTTGCATCCCTGGCGCTTCAACGGTCGTCATATCTACTGGAACGACCACACCTCACACTTGCTGGCCTTCCTGCGTTTGGGTCAAGGCTGTTGGACCCTGTGCAAGTGCCAGCAACCCGTCAAGTTGAGCAAGATTGGCCGGTTTGTAGCCAACTGCCGTCGATCCGTGGAAGCGACGTACCAGACTTTGCAGATGAAACGAAGCCTTTGGCATGGTGGTGCCGGAAGGGTTTTCACCCTGCCATTGCTGGCCGGGAAACAGTTCTTTTTCAACCGAAGCCAAAGGTTTGAAGATATTCTGGCCGAGTTTGCTGCAGATCCGCCAACTATTCAAGACAGGTTGCAGTTGTACTCGTATCAAGCACGACCGTTGGAGACCAGTTTCTTCATGGCTGATGTCAGCATGCAGTTGGGTTTCTTCGATCGTCCGCCCTTAAATCTATGGACGCTTGGCAGCTACTTCTATCACACCGCTTTTATCCCCGCGCATTCTCCTTGCTGGGGTGGCGGCTACGTACCCCAAATCTGCTGTGATCGCCGCATCACGATAGAGCGCCTCACATGGTGTTTCGGGGATGTGGTAGATGACATAGTTGAACACTGTTGTGGGCGATATCTGGCACATCCTCCTCCTGGTAGTGTAAGCGCAGCATTGCCGCATGCTGCCTTAGATCAGGATATCTCCGTACAAATCTTTCTGCAAAGCTTCCATGGAGATCGCTTTGCAGTTCTCCCTTTTGTAGAGTCGGTGGAGCGTTTCTGGCCCCAAAAGTGGAAGTCCAAGATATTCATGGCCGTGGACGACACCACAGAAGATCGCCACATGTGTGCTGAGGTTTCGCCCAGAGTGATCTGCATTTATACTCCAAGCCTTCCGCGGCGGGGTTCTGCCATCGACTCCATCGAATGGAGTGGACGCTCTGCGAGCCAAAGATATCGCACACAGCTTCTACAGTACCACTATTGGCTTTCCGATCTGTACATCGCGGAACATGTCGACCCACCCGACTGGGTGGCTTGGTTTGATGCGGACGTGGTGATCCACACGCCGCAAGTGGAAGAGCTTCTGATGCCGCACGGATCACCTGTAATGTTTGCACGTCGAACACAGGTGAACTCAATGGAGACGATGTCTTTAGGCTTGGACTGGGTGGGCGAGTTCATGGACACCTTCCCCCAGTTGGTTCGACCTGCGCATTTGCAGCACTTCCGTGAGTTCGTTCAAGCGACGTTTAAAGGATCCAGCTTCCTAGAATCATATTATTCCTGGCGTGTAGCGGTCGAAGAAGCTGCTTTGGTTCATGGTAGATCCTATGGCTATCTGTCGGAATCTGAAGGACCTCAAAGCTCGTTCCCCGTCTTTCTGTATCACTTCCACCATGACGAATTCACTTGGGCTTTACAGGATTCTGCGTCTTTCGGACTGCCCATGCAAGATACGTGCTTGTCGTTACGCGTGGCCAGTCATGTGCAACACTGGAAACACAATGTGAGACGCGGCAATATGACAGAGCAAATGTATGCACAGCGGGCGCGGCGCTTGATGCAGCTGGGGGAAAGGAGCGGTGGCACTTTGCGTGTGGCCTTGTTGAGTGCCAACTTTGATCCGAAAGCGACGTGGAGTCAGGCAAGTTCGGCACACTGCTTGGGACGCGACCGTGAGACGATGATGAATAATTTCTTTGCAAAAAGTGTGCTTGCTGGGCCAGGTGGGGAGGCTGAGGTGCAAAGCAACCAACATTCGTCTCAAACCTTCATCTACATCATCTACATGTTCATATCAACAGTTTTTTGCTTGAACATCAAACTCGAGAAGCCAGGCATCTAAGAAGCGCCTCTCTTTCGTAATTACGTAACATACACTATTTCGCCGTTTCTGCAGACCGATGCCTATGGCGATACAAGGTTTTCACGGAAAGACACATCAATTATGAAGCATGGGCATGCCATGGAGTTCTTGCTGAGCCTCAAGATGCGATGCATCTGTCGCAGGACTAAAGAACTCGCTGGCGCTGTATGCTCGGCAGGACTGTTTGTCACCGCTTGGGCATGAAGCCTTCAAATCCAGAACACGGAAAGACCTACACCTACACATGAGAAGTGCGTCCCAACCTGGCAACCTCTCGAAACGAGCGCTCTGGGGTAAGTTGCTCTGACTGAAGTTTGCCACGTTTACGAACCTTGGACCATGGTCCAAGTCACTTGTCTTCGGGGCTTGGAGCCCCACAGGCTCCAGATGAGACCTTGCCGCAGCTGTTCGCAATTCGAGCTCAAGGAGCCTGTCCCTTGAACCCCTACAGCAGCCTGAGTTCCACCCCGACTCTCCAGACCTTAAGCTGCTCGAAGGTTTCCACTCTCACTCCCCTTATGTTTTCCCGCAGCCACGGTGAGCCCTATGGCTCCGGGTACGGCAAGGCCTCTTGTAGGAACATGCATGCTGCATCATGCTGCTGCAACTACAATTCACCCATTGCCCTCGCAAGTGACATGCTCAAACCAGTTCTTTGATGCGGCTACACCCTGCAGGGGAAGGGCGGCCGAAAGGGCTCCAAGGCCGAATTTAGTCCTGAAGCAAAGGGTGGTTCTTTCCAGAGGCTTTCTGTGTTGAACGTTGTCAGTGGTCTGTTTCCAACAGATTCGTGCTCAACACTTGTGAAGAGCCTGATCTTCCTGCAAGCCCGAACAGGGCAAATCCGGCAAGAAGGGCTTCAAGGTCGGCCCTGCGGAATCGATGGCTCGGGGTGTTAGGATCCTTTCCTGTTGACGTGACATAGTCATGCAGCATGTGTTAGTTGCAAAACATTGGGCAGTACATGTTTGCACTGCTGCAGACTTAGTGACAGCTTGTTATCTGTATGGGCTGGCTCATAGAGTTGCATGTCTCCAGCTTACTGCAGAGAATCCAGCCGAGAATTCTGCGAGAACCAAAACTTGGAGAATCTGTTTCGGTCAACAAGCATCTCGCATGCAAGAACTGCCCACCATTCTGCGGGCAAGAAGTTTGACCTTTTGCCAGTTGCACATGTGGCAGCCAAAGCAGCATGCAGTCTGGGCTTACAACTGGGAGAGTTGCTTTTGGAAATGAGTGGTCGCCACACGAAATTACCAGCTGCAGCTCCGGCACCGGCACCAGCACCAGCAGCACCAGCACCATCGCCACCGCCAGCACCAGCACTCGAACGACGAATCATCAGCCCACAATGTGAATCCGGGACCACCAGTTTCAGATGGTTCATACCCAACTCGGTCAGACTTAATATCGTGCTTTGTGCATGTGCTCACTGCCCACTGCCCACAGTCGCAGCAACAACCATAGAGCCTGGAAAGTGTTTTTGCACATGTCCCGGCACAGAGCCCCTTGCTTGGCAGGGTTTCCGACATCCCATTCACACGATTGATGGCCCAGCTGTTGCTTTAGGCCGTTAATGAAGTCGAGAGACACGCGAGGCGCCCCCGGTGCTCGCTAATCCTACGGCGCCGGCTCCGGTGCTGCGCGCCACCAGCTCCTACTCTTACGCCCCTGGGCTATCTCAGCATTCAACTTCAGCCTCCACACGTGTGTCGGAGCCAAATGCAACTAAGGTCTTTCCAGCTGAGAGCTCCGGCAGCAAGAAGACCTCATCATCTCCGGATTCTTTCGTGCATCTTTCTACACTTGCAGACTGGGAGCGATTCGTCCATTTCTAGGGCTACTGGTCCAGGATCGAGACAGAATATTTGGTATTATTGGTGTTGACTAGCCTTAGGGCAGGAAACCTACAATTGAGTGGTTGTAGACCGGTGGTGATAAGATGCACTCGGAGTCCAGGCCACTCCCACGGATTTCGTGGCTCGTTGCTATTGATCGCAGGGGACGGATTGACGTCTTGACGCCTGCCTGGCCTTGTCGCGCTTTGCGCAGACCGGAGAGGAGTGCAGATCTCATGTTTCCTCTGAAGTGCGAGCCTTTCGTAATTGAAGCTTGGTGGTAATTGGTGAGGGAGCGTGGCTTGCGCCCTTCACTGTGACACAGCGGTGTTGAACTGATCCTACTACCTCACAGCCATCCGTGCTCTGACTGTTCGGAGTAGCAGACATGGCAGTCGTTTTTCTGACAGTTGTGATGGCCACATGATTTGTACTGTGCATTGCCGTGGCTTTAAAGAAGTAACAGTTACAGCACTTGGTACCTGCGCATTCGCTACCCTTCTCAATGCCGCGGTTCTGCCTGCGTGGCTATGTTGTTTTAGCATTTTGCTTGTTCCTTGAATGCTTGCGGCACTGGTAGCTGCAAAAATTGCGCCGACAGTGCAGATGCTGCTGTTACCACCACCAACTATCATCACCGCTACCATCACCAGTCCAACACTGCTACCAAAGCTATGTGCCCCGCGACGGCTGTGTGCTACCGCCGTCATCCGCCGTCGATTTTGGGGGTCTTGCACAGGACGCCACTGGGCCTTGCTGAGGCATTGATCCCGCTGCAGTCGCATGGCCGGGTAATGGGGATTTTCTTCTATTTTGTTACGGAGACATCGGACAGGTGACATGTCACAGGTCGCCCAGACGTGGACATGTTCGCGTTTTTTTGTGTGCAATGGTAGCTGTCCGCAGTGTTCTCGAAGCCTTCAGTTTCTTGCATAGCAGATCGAGGTTGGCGCCCTCAAACCTGCGTCCTTGACAGAAGCGGGTGTAAGATTCAGACAGTTGCAGAACTGGCATTGAAGGACGATCTGCCAAGCAGTCGAGTGACATTTGCGGTTCCGTTTGTGCCTCCACGCCTTGGAGTTATTTTTCCCAGCAATGCCTTCCGCTCGCCTCGCAGTATGCATTGAGGTTACCGTCGGGGGGGTTCAAAATCACAGCCACTCGGACGGCAGAAGGTGTCTCTTGTTGGCTGAATTCGAATCAAGTCATCGTCGGTGTGAATAAGCGGATGCTTCAATTCTGGCGCTTTGTAAACATGCAACTTCTGCTTTGAGATTCCAAAGCTTGCTTCTTCTGACCATGAAGCTAGGGTTGAGCAGGACGTCGGATTGTGAATGAGTGTCCAGGCACCTTCTGTTGTTGTTTTGAGGTTCGCCTGATTTTCGCACGGCCTAGAGCCAGACATGATCACAAGTTGCTTCGGCTGTCCCAGTATGAACATGTCTAGGAGGTGCATCGTATGTACCAAAGAGGGGAGGCAGTGGGCACTGGCGTTGGTTGTGTTGCGCATTTGGAACATTTTGGAACTGCGATCGGCAACGTGGCCCCAATGACCCCAAAAGTGCTTGCAGGCCTTCTTGCCAGAATCGTCGGTTAGTTGGGAGTAGCCCTGTGGCCTAAACGCTAAACGCAAAAGGCCTAAGAACTGAGTGGGGCCCGGGCTCTCCCGGCTGGAGGCGTTTCTCCTCGCTGCGGCGGGTGCCAGCGAGACCGGCCCAGCCCTGGCCATGGTTGGCAGCGAGGCGCACACTTTGGGGCCCTTGAGTCCTTGAGCTTAAGTGAGGTTTTACAGTTCAGGGCCTACAAGGCTCTAGCGCGGGCTTTCACATCTTGAAGCTGGGAGAGGGGCTTCCGGATGTCTCGGGTTCGTATCTCTGTGTTTTCACACTGAGATCGCACTCTGGTGCCTGCGGAAGCTCTAGACTCAAATCCCAGCCGGCGAGGACGAGGAAGCTTTGGGCGCACTTCTGGTTCTGAAGGCCGAGACTGAGAAGTCTGAGTTCCCAGGGGCGATACGCCTTCATGTACTTCCATGACGATTCGTTTTCCGGATGGACCGCAGTCACATGCGCATCGTTGCGCATCTGTGCTGAGATGCAACTTCTCATGCATGAGTCAACGAATACTGTGCATGAGTTCCGATTGCGGGAGCATGTATGTCTGTTCGTACGTACGTACATGCGCTCGCCTGCTTTTGCATATGACGGAACAACTGCTGAATCTGCAGATCTGCAGCACACACGTACATAATGCAGTAATAAGTAATAAAAATACAGACAGATGCAGGCAGAAAGAAGTGGGTCGAGCTGTACCGTGCCGTACACAATCCGATCTGCTCAAGGCTAAGACGCTAAGAGACGTTACCTCGAGCTTTTGTAGAATCGTAGAATGCCTTGATTTGGCAGACGGTTCACAAAGCAGGGGAAGCACATCGAAGCCGGTTGCAGGCTGCAGTGCAATTTTTGGGCCGTGGCGGCTCGGCTTGGGCAGGCACCCTGGCTTTACCAATGCTCGCGCTGAAGCGGCCACCGCCCGACGCGCCGAACCTTCCTTTCATTGGCACTCCCTATCTATCTCTCTCTCTCTCTCTCTCTCTCTCTCGCTCTTATCTTCAATCTCTGTCACCACAGAATACCAGTCCAGTTTGCCGAGTGCAGTATCATCCGACCCTTGAGCTTAGCCTTGTGTGCCATGTGAAACTGAGTCATCGAAGTGTTCTCGCCCATCTGGACCGTGACAGCTGCACAGGTGATGCTGAATGCGAGGCGATGTGTCGGCGATGCGGGGATCCTACTGCTTTGTCCCGTGTTCATGCTGTGCCCTCCGATGCAAATCCAATCGCAGCACCGCAATCAGCAAATCGCAGCGTCCAGGTGAGGTGCTCGTCGGCTCCTTGACGGCAACCAGCATCCAGAATCCTAAGCTTCAACACAAGACCTGGCATTCTGGAAAAGCTTGGGCATCAGTTTCAGAGTTGCAGCTCGAATTCACTCGCGTGAAGGAACCCAGGACGGCTCGAAGAAAATCTCCTTTTGCTCCTTCCAACAGCCCATTATTGCTGAGGGTCGACGACGCGCCCAGCAGAGTTGGAAGCAATCGCCGACAGGCGCGCTTTTTTTTTTTTTTGCGAAGGTGGTCTGATGCATATTGATCACACTCTGCTCGTGGATGGTGCTTTCCTGTCGCTGTGATGCTGGCAAGCCGACGTTGCCGTTGTTTGTGCCAAAGCTTTTGCGCATGTACTCCCATGCTCTGTGCTGCGACCTTGTCGCTTCCCGATCTTATTAGTTGAGGCATGGGAGTCGGTAGAGTGTATGCGAGTGCATGAGAATCTGTGTGCATGTGTGGTATACCCCCAACACTTGGCAGGTGCCTTAATCTTCTCAAGGGCCGATGGCTGCTTGGCGGCTCATTGGCCGTCGGTCCTTCTCTTGACTGCCTGGTGCATCCCCCGAGCCAAGGGCCGCCCAAACAGAACAGGACTGGTGTCGGAACTTCCCAGATTGCAGGATCATCTGCAGCTAGCAGCTAGTGTTAGCTGCAGCACAAAATACGTGCCACAACCACCATCCAACCCGCAGGGCCGCAAATCCGTCAAGCCGAGGTCCTTCTTCGAGCTTTGGGAGCGCCTGCTGCCCCAAGAGGCTGCCGAGAGCGGCTTGCGCTTCGTCGATGCCAAGTGCACTGACTAGAGCCTGCGCTCCCAAACTTTCGAGGTAGTGCGGCCACTTCGCCAGCGCGGAGGCACGCTGTCACCAACTGAGACCCGAGGAACTCCAAAGGGCGAGAACTCGTCGAGGGTACCCATTACCCTGTCCGGGATTTGCGCCTCTCTTGACTCTGCACCTCCGGACCTCTGGGCCCTCGTTCCGGCCGTTACGTGTTTGATGTGTAGGGTCTGGGATTCAGCCCTCCTGATGTTCTGGCATTCTGTGCAGTCTGTTCGTGGAGTGTGCAGGTGCAGACTTTATTTAACTTCCACAGCAATCTGTGTGTCGAAGCACTGCCTGCTGCTTCCGTTTTGACCGCTGCGTGGATCCGCCTCGCCCTGCAAGCTGCGGAGTGCATAATCCTGCACCCGAAACATTGCACACCCTAATCCCGGAGTCTCAAAGCCCAAACAGGCAAGTGCCAAACCGTACAAAACCCCACAGGGGATCGGGGTTTGAAAAAGCGGCAGGGAAAAAGCGGGATAGGGTTTCGGGCGTGGTAGGCGATTTGCCTGCAAAGTGCAATGATTGTGACGCAACGATGAGAAGTCGAGACCCAGTTTTTTTCGCAGTGATTGGAGATCCAGGCATGTGGGCCTCAATACTTAACAGGAAAAGCAAGTGCTGGCGGTGCCTGAACTTTACAGCCGTGCACCGAAGCCAAAAGAAACCCTTTGAAGGTGCGGATTCCGAAAGCGACAGATTGAATCTCTCAGTGTCGGCTACTGCTCTCGCATGTGCAGGGTCAGTGTTGGGTGTTGCCTTGGCCCAATGGGCTTAAGTAGGGACGAGATGATGGCTGCAAGGTGAGCATGCGAGTTTGTTCCGCTACCTGCGAGCTCACCCTCTCAGGGGCTGTAGCAGCTGTTGTAAAGGTCTTGCTCAAGCAAGCTTGTGCATGCTCAGATCCATCCACTTCTCCCAGTTGTGACCAAGTACTCTGTTTCTAAGCTATAATTTGGAAAATCCGTGGAATGCTTAAG
>CAJNDV010026780.1:48428-106020 GCA_905221635.1 Symbiodinium sp. CCMP2456 | reverse complement strand
TTGGAAAATCCGTGGAATGCTTAAGACAACTTTTGCATTCTGGGGCCAGATCCAGGGGTTTCTGGGGTTCGAGGTGGGGACAAGTAGGATAAGACAGGGGTCTGAGTCAGGTTTTGGATCATTTTTGGTGTGTAAGCAGGGCTGGATTCAAGTATTTCTGGTGCGCACGGCGGGGCTTGATTAGGTCTGTTTTGGGGCCTTCCAGCAAACACAGCACACCAAGCGTTGCACCAGAGAATTAGTTCCCAAAGGACCGCG
Organism: Symbiodinium sp. CCMP2456; assembly: GCA_905221635.1. Classification (NCBI taxonomy): domain Eukaryota; class Dinophyceae; order Suessiales; family Symbiodiniaceae; genus Symbiodinium; species Symbiodinium sp. CCMP2456. The sequence goes on along the minus strand of CAJNDV010026780.1, from coordinate 105,762 downwards.
CCCGTTTTGGAGCCCTCCAGGGGCCACAAAACACCAAATGTAGCACCTGAGAACAAGTTCCCAAATGACCGCGCCTGTTTTGGAGCCCGGACCGAGAAAGAATTAGTTCCCAAATGAGGTGGGGTGGGTGGTGGGGTGGGGGGGTGGGGTGGTGGGGTGGGGCGGGGTGGGGGCTGGGTGGGGGGTGGGTGGGGTGGGGAGGCGGTGGGGGAGCGTACGATTTTGCACCTGTCGGGAGCTGTCGGGAACCTGTCGCGTACTCGGACGTGTGTCAAGTCATGTCTTTCTGTGTAAAGGCCCACTACAGAGAGCCACCCACAGCTGGTTGATGCTGCTTTGGGTGGCGGAGCGCTTACGTTGAAGGCGAAGCGAAGTTCGTTACTAGTACAAGTTTATCGCTGGAATTGCCGTTTCCATGAACCGGCCGGGGTTTCATGGATTTGGAGTTACCGTTTCCGATATCAAAGCACACACACACACAACCGTGCGGAGGTGCAGTTGTGCATAAGAAGCAGCATTCTGTTCAACTACTTTATTCGCATTGCCCAGAAAAGTACTTGCCTTCCAACCGTGGTACTGGTACATAGCCTTTGGTGGGAGCTTGGTGCCCGACACCTGTTTTAAGCCCGTAGGCAGAAAAGAACGTTGGTGTTGTTGCTGGACCACCGCCTGAAACTAGAACGACCCGGTAAGCAACACCATACCTTCGGAACATCGTGAGACTTGGAGAATCATACAAATTTCGACACCTAGGGCCTAGGGCAACTGAAGAGTTTCAACATGGTTCAACCATAGGTTTTGCTTAGTTCGCTCTTTTGTTTGAACGGGTCAGTGCTCATGGCATCTCGCATGGGATCTCGGACATCATGCTTAAGATTCGAGCTGCAAAGCGGTGAGGGGTTATGGGGCCGAATAGCAGTGCTGTGCCGGGGCGACCAGGAGACGGGTGGAAAGGCGACTACTCCTATTTAAATACAAAGGCAACCCCGATAAAACTTGGAATTGCGCATAACTTACACGGCTTCCAAATTTCACAGTGACGGTAAAGGAAACACGGTGGCGATTGAGTCGTTGAAACTCCAATAACTTGCGCTTATAGGGCTTCTGGCTGGGGCATCGGAGTTCCGGTTGTGATTTCCGGGTGGCTGGTCAGAAAGGAGGGGCCTGGTGTTTCACGAGCATTTGCACCCATAAAGCCAAACTACCCTGGCTCCGCACGACCGGCAGAAAGCCCGAAATCTTGCTTGGGAGGGTCACCAAAGGCTGTAAGCTTTACATCATGCTTGCCACACATCTAGACGCCGAAGCCTTGACGGTTTCGGGCGCCATAGATGATGCGGGCCGAAGTCCCAGCAGGCATTCTGTGCACGCGCTTTTTCCTCGTCGACCTAGCGAGTGCCACGGACAATCTTGGTGGGTTTCAGCCAATTGTTGCATGTTGCTGCAGTTGTATTCGTATTTCCTGGAGTTGATGTGGTATTGGGCCTTCCAAGACAGCAGAAGAAGTGGTCATGCATTTTGGAGCTGGACATCTTGAAAGAGGTGTGTTTTTGAAGAATACCAGTTGTTGCAGCTGCTGCGAGGTGCTGCATGGTCCCCTTACGAAGTCGACAAGAAGGTGCCGATTTTCCGACAAGGGGATTTGCTGCACCTTGGCAAGAGCAGAAAAAGAAGAGCCGGTCTTTGAACACATCGCAATGGACAGCTGTAACTGGTATATAACGCTTAGTCAGCCTAGGGTCTTGAAGGCCCAACGTGTGGAAGTGGTTCGATTTCGATGTAACATGGGGTCATTTTTTCTCAGTTCCAGATGCCGAGGTACGTCGGGCAGGCACCGCAGGCGATGCTGGCAAGTCATTTCCACAAGTATAATGTCATAATGTATTTTGAGATCAGCCGTACAAAGTATGCTCGTCAGGCTCACGAAGTGAGGTCATTGTTCATGTTGACCCACTTAACGATATCCCATAGATACCAGCAAAATTGCCAATCGTCCCGAACTCCTTCTGGCCCCGATCCTGGCAGGATTTTGAATCGGACAACCACGACGCCATGCGCCAGGCAGGTGTGCTGCATGGTACATTCGCTGCACCTTGTAGCACGGTATATGGACTTGGTAAGGATCCTCTAGGCAGGGTTGAATTCGCTTCGTCATGTTATGCCATGTGCTTGCAGGGATTGTAGGGCATTCTGCGTTGACTTCTAGGCCCTCTTCTGTAGACTCAGCGAATCCGGTCTGGTGTCAGCTGGGTAGCTCGGAACAAAGCAGGGTTTGGAACGTCGGCATCCTGCAAGGATCCCAATTGCACAGGAACATGACAAATCATGGAACCCTCGGTATTTGAAAGATCTTGAAGGCTAACTCGCCAATTTGTTTGCAGCAGTTCTGCAGGGGCGGAAGTTCCGACTGTCTCCTCGCGTGCCGTTTTCTTTCGGAACTCCTTAGCATGGGCACTTCTCTGTCCAACTTGGGACGACCTCTACAGAACGAACATGAAGGAGCGAAGGAAGCGAAGACTATGCACCTCTCCCAATGCTTCTCATCCAGTGAGCCAGGGCAAACACCTGGAAGGCGCCCTGGTAGAGTACTCGGAGGTAGAGGACAGATCGATTGCCTTACCAGTCGGTTGACATAAGCCCGAGACGCAGGAGAGTATCTGCAAGGCACGATGCCCCGCAAATCAACGATGAAGTTAATTCAGCATGATTTTGCGAAAATGTAGGCCCCGGCTTCCCAATTTGAATTTCATGTGAGTTTGTTTGGAGAGAGTTAAGATGCAGCTCTCCTTCTCGCACGGAATCGAGCAATAGGATCACAGTGGGTTCTTGAATCGACAGGAGGAGAAGATTCTGATGGCGCTCGAGCTTCCTTCCGGCCAGCAGGCGGACTGCCTGAATGCGAGGAAGCCAGGAGCAATCGCAAGCCCTGGAACCCGATCGCTGCGCAGACCTTCGAAGTTCCTTCGTGACATTAACATTGTAAGCTGGCAGGTCAGGGCGGCGGCTTTCGGCGATTCGGTTTGGGGCATAGGATGGTAAAAGATGTGGATTTGACGCTAGAAAATCGGAGATGGTCCTTGGAGGCAAGACTCGTCACCAGCGGTCGATAGAGCTATTTCAGGGATGTCAGCTTGCACAGGTACGCGCTTTCGTGATGCTGGGAAGGCAGTGAAGCAAAATCCCAAAGGCCGAACCTCCAGCACTGAACCCGGGCCCAGGGCAAGAGGCGAGGTCCCGAGGCATCGACGAGTCGACAAGAGTGGCAGCACAGGAGAAACGAAACAGCCAGAAGCCTTGGCATGCTCCAGGCCGAAGCGAAGTCAGGCCTGTGACGTGTAGGACCAGTGTAGGATATTGCAGAGATCGGAGGTCATCTATGCGGCGGCACCAGATGCCTTCGACGCCTCGGTGGCGCAGGCTGTTGCCTTCATGGAGTGGGGCTCGTGGGGTTCGAGGCAGTCTCATGACAAGAATAGAAGGACCAGCGAGAACTTTCTGATCTCATCCTAGTCAAGTCCGAGCCGTTACCAGCCCACCGCGCTCCCACGTTGACACTGCATGAGATGTTTCCGAAAGACGGAGGCACATCAAGGGTCGCGCCAAACTTGCAAACCCCCAACAAGCCTCGAACCTGGCATCAGCCTCTGCCGAGCTTTCTGAATCTACCTGTACTGCAAGCTGCGAAGCTGCGGGCTCCCTCAGCTGGCGCAGGCGGAAGCACGGGACCCACTGCTCGGTGACGGAGACTACCAGCAAGCAGGATGTTGGCCAAGTGACAGTCGATCTAGCCATAATGTGTAGCAATTACCCACTCAGTATCTAGACCAGGTCATTCGATGATGGTTGGGTGTTAGGCGGCGGAATAAAGGATGACGCCCTTGTCCACGTGGGTTGTCCACGGAACACTGATTGGAGGATACTCGTTGAGAACAGCCTTCACTAGAGACGACGGAGCTGAGTGCAACATTTGGAGATGCTCGGCATGGTAGATTGTGGGAGCTTGCCTATGCCAGGGTTGTTTCAGCATCAAGCTGAAGTTGGTTTTCCAAGCAAGTGCATTGCGATATCTCTGGCGGCCCGTACTTCTGGGTGCTAGTTGTTTTGGGTATGCAAATGTATGCAAGCTCGGAGCAGAAGAGAAACCATGAGGTCAGGATGTGCAGGGAGCCGGCATGAAGTCGGATTTAACACTGCCTTTGTCCTCATATGTGGAGATCAAGAAGACGACACATCTGAATGGTTTGAAGCCCGTCCGCAGAGAGCATGTGGTACATGCATTCGTTGCGGCTGCAGTGTGAGAACCGCTTGGCCAAACCAGCACGGCCTCAAAAGCTTGAATCTATGGTTTATAGACACTGAAGTCTGACGTATGCTGCAAAACCCTCTGCTGGATCAGGCGTGCCCTCAGATTCGGACCAGTCCGTGTAAAGCAGCTCACCGTGCTGACACTCCCAGTGGCAAGACTCCTGACTTTGTGTGCTCATCAGATTCAGTGCCATCACAAACCGAAGCTACGGTATTCCGAGACCGGAGAAGCACAGCAGAAGCTGCCCACAAGGAATGGCGCTTTCAAGCTCATGAAGTTTTGGCTTCAGGCAGAGCGGCTTGTTCTGAGCTGAAGTGTGCCTCCCATGCGATCTTGACATGTGCTGAGTGAACATGCGAGATGAGGCCCATGAAACCCTACTACACATACCAAACGCCCTCGCCCCATATTTCGTCAATCCCGACGAAAGCTTGAACCTCGCGCAGCAACAGCGGCAACTTCAGCTTTTGCCTCGAAGCCAGGTTGCGCTTTGCCGTGCTGGATGTGCCCTCGTGGGGCTTGCAGAGGGCAGTGCGGCTCCGGTGGTGGAGAGTGTCGGAGCTGCGCTTCCGGTTGCTTCGGACTCTTCGGCCTCTGCTTAACTAAGCACGCACTCGTCTTGGAACATCGGAATCAATGTTCCTATGTCTTAGCATCAGCAGGTGTCGTGCTTCCTTCAGAATCAACGAGAGAGCAGAGAGCGGCCATGACTTATCCAAACGGAGTTGTTCCATGGCATGTTCAAAGAGCCGAGGTTTCTTACGGATGAGCGCGGCAGACATGGAATGGCGCATGAAGGATTTTTCGAGTATGTTTATGAGACTTGAGCAGATTGGACTTGTCTAAAGGCCGAAGCAGCTTCGATTCAGCAGTTCCTTCTTCGGGGCTCAAGGCGATGTGGTGTTCTTGCAGGGCCAACCAGCAGTACTCGGTAGTCGGCACCTTGTCTTGCTGGATCAGCAACAGGAAGTGAAGCTTGAGTTTGCCAAGAGATTTATGCATTAAGGGCCTGCAACGGCCAGGTAGGTAGGCAGCCTGGCTGCTTGTACCTGCACTTCTTTGCAAGGAGGCCTTCGACGACATCATGATTTGTGAGCGGGCATGGGGTGCCTTGACTCTTTCATGTGCATCGGTTCATCGCAGCGGCTGCCGTGGGCCTTTGTTTTCTGAATTTGTCCTTGACACTGGGTACTGCGCGGACGTGGGCAGGGTGCCGGCGAGAGAAGTGATCGAAGCGGGCATTTCCACCACAACTAAAGGATCAACCATCCCGGGCTGCGCAGCAGAGCGGTTGCAGCTTCCTAATCGGTATATCTGAACAGCGTGTAAACTGGAAGGAAAGAGACAGGGGATACTTCGGTGCACTCGGCATTTCTGAATCTGAACAGACTGGTGCGACCCTTGCCGGTCATTGACATCGAACAAACGGGAGTCGAGAAGCCCTGCCGTGGATGAGGTGCTCTTCTTCAATCCTTGGCAAAGCTTCTTGCGGAAACTAGCGATGGGCAGTGTCTTCTGCAGCTGTGGAAGGCGAGCGCAAGGAGCTTTGGCAGTTCCACCCAATGGATGATAATGGATGTTCCCGATTACTGATGTCACAAAGTCGTAGCTGTGAGGATGGAGCCGGGTTGCTGATCCACCGGATTTATGACAACACATGCTCTTGTGAGCCGGCCGATCCAGTACTTGATCTAGCCTGACCAAGCCGTCTTGGGGGATGGCTGCAAGCCGGGGGTCTTGTTGCAAATGATTCCACCTGGTTCCAGCATGAATATCCAGAGAGTTGTCTAGTACTCAGCCTTCCCTGCCTTCTGACTCTGCGATTGCTTGTTGTCTATACGGGAGACCTTAGAAACCACTCTGTCAGCAGCGAGATTGAAAGTGTGTCCCTCGGGCGAGGCCCGCGGCTTCGGCTCGCCGGTCCCATGGCTGACTGCTGTGCGCGACGGCTTCGCACGTCTGGGCATTCAGAAGCGAAGTTTCCGGCTGTTTTTGGTAGCTTGGGTTCTCCAATGCTTGGCAACTTGAGAGCATTGCTCCTGACATGCAGTGTCGCATCTGACTCTAGACGTGTGGGTCTCCACCAGCGCCAAGGTTACGCTGCAAGTCTCGAAGGGATGGGGCACCTTGGCCCCGTTATGCAATGCTGCAGGGCATTGTTCATTTTTGCATGTCTTTAAAGACTGGGCTGGGCCAAGGAAGGCGACTCGAGTTGTTGAGCAGGGCCTATAACTGCTACACAGCAAAGAATCTTGTCTTCTTGATGGTTGAGATGCGTCACGAAGCGAGGTGCTGGCATGTAACGGCAAAAAAATTCTACATAATACCGTGCGAGGGAGTCGAAAGAACATGTGACTGGAAAGCCCGGTGCGAGTGTCCTCGGCCAACCGCGCAGATGAAGTCACTCCCTCTCGCGAGGTGCTCTGTCGGAGGCCTTGGATGCCGATTGCTTCGAGAAGCGTGCTGGGCAGCTTTTCGCCGAGGCCATCGGCAGACAGTCTGTCAGGGTGAATAAGGAGTGAGAGGTTTGTGCCTGGTTTCTTGATGCCGCAGATGCGGAGACCGCCTTCGATTGAAGCTCTTTGATGTTTCTTCACCTGCCGAGCTGCTCCTGCTGCGTCAACTCGGAATTCGCGGCAGTTTTGGCCCAGGAGTGTTTCAGCAGTTGCTGCGTTCATTTAATGAATCGCAGTGCCCTGGAGCAGTATGGAGAGTCCTTGCGAGCGGCATCCACTACGATTCAGGCTGACCTTGACGAGAAGTTCCCGATGATGGCAATGCCTTCTGCCACGTTTTTGCAGTTGACGCAGGTACGGACACACGAAGACCTGTTGGAAAGCGGTGCGGTTTGCAAATTCGACGAGTGCATGGGCAAAGCAGCGTTCGTGTCTCACCAGTGGCTCAGCGCCAGACATCCGGATCCGAGTTTTGAGCAGCTTCGGACATTGCAGACGGCGCTCGGGAACATCATGTCAGGCGCGAGTCGGGTGAGTCTTTCACCAGCCATCGAGCTTTGGTTTGGTCGCCTGAAGTGCCCAGCGGCAGCTGACTTTGATGCAAAGAAGTTGTACATTTGGTACGATTATTTCTGTATCCCGCAGGGCCGGAACACTTCTGCTGTTGCAGATCGCCAGCTTGCGATTGAGTCCATTCCTTCTTATATCTCCCGGTGCTTCTTCTTCCTGATCCTCTGCCCCGCCGTCAACCACGAGCAAGGGCACAGGCTGAGCTTCAAAACTTGGAGCAGGCGCGGTTGGTGCAGGCTTGAAAGGGTTGCTCGGGACCTGACGCGCACGGATGGCTACACCATCTCTGTGGAGATTGCCTCAAGGCCCGCCCTGGTTCGGCAACTGGGTGGGATTAGCGCTGCTCCTGGAGAAGGATCCTTCAGCTTTCAGGCAGACAGAGAGAAGATGGGGCCAGTGATCAGCAGAATGATCTGGAGCAAGCTGCACGCCTTCATCATCAAGCGCGAGTACCCGAAGTACAGAATGATGCTGAACCTCCAGCATCGTTACCTGGCAGGTACGGGGGTGGATACCACATACAATGTCGTGCCGAATTTTTCCACGGAGGTTGACCCCTGTACGGCTCCAGCTGGCGTTGTGGTAGCTAGGTTCCTGCATGAGAATGGCTTTAAGAACATCGCCGACCGGGACGAAGACGGGTGGTCCCCCATGTGTTATGCAGTTCTGAGAGATGACACCTTTCTGGTGGAGTCGCTTTTGAAGAGCAGGGCGGATGCCAATGAGGTCGCGACCAAAGAGAAGAAGGACTGGTCACCGCATCGGAAAGGAAGTCCTTAGTGTTGTGTCATGTTAACTGGCTTGACAGTCGTTTGCTTGTAGTTGCTGTTTGTTTCTGCCCGTGTTCCTTCCGTTTCCACAAGCCTTGCTGTCCTGTCGACATCCTTCTGAGAAGCAGAAGCGTGACAAGTCTGGCCCGGTGTTCACGTGACAGCGACATCCAGCAACATTGCCGTAATGCCGACAGACTCCAGCACTGAGTGTCTGACACTGGGATACGTATTTTCGCGGTTTGACAGGGGCACCTTGAGCTGTTTCAGCTGTGAATGCGAAGAATTTGCAGACTTGAAAGACCAGTATGTGCAGTAGATAAATGTAGATAGCATTGCTTTACCGTTTGCGATACTGCTCGGTGTACGTTCAGCCCTTTCCGTGCATGATGACTGTTGTTCGCGCATGTGGGTGTCCATACCCAAAGAAGTACAACCAAGTGTCATCGTCCGTATCGTTCTGAGTCGATGGAGGATGCCCACATCAGCAAAAAGAGCTCGGTCCTTTCCATCGCTTCCATATTCAGCAGCAACAAAGTCCTGAAGCAGCTTCTGTCAGCAAGAGCCGATGTCAAGGCCCGTGATTATTTTGGCGGTACCGCTCTCAGCGTGGCTGCTGCGTACAACAACGCTGATGCAGTAAGAATCCTTTGGGAGGCGGGCATCGATCCAAGAGTGAGGGCTTTCCCGGGCGCAAGTGCCTTTAAGCTCGCTTGCTGTTTTGACAGCCTGCAGAGCATGAAGGAGATCATGAAATACTTTCCGGTCAGCTTGCGATTCAGCCTGCATTTTGCTCTTGCCTTTGTCGGCGATGGCGACACGATCTCCTCTCTGATCAAGGCTTCAGCAGACATCAATGAACAGCTCGCGATTCCTCCGGGGCATGGCTCTTGGTGGATGATTTTGAAGGGGCTGTCTCTCAGGCACTCTTTCAGCTCCTCTGCTCTGACCTACTTGGCCTACCACCATCGCGGCGCAACACCGCTGATGTTCAGCATCATGACTGGCAAATTTGGAGCTACCTCGATCCTTCTTGAGGCGGGTGCCCTCTTGGACATTCGGAACTCCCGGGGCAAGACGGCGGAAGATATTCTTCGAGAGACTCAGGCTCCAATCTCGTTGAGTTCGCCTTGTCTGTCTCCTTCTTCGTTCGCCAAAGAGGCGGAAAGCGATTCTGAGGGAGACCCGATGATTGTCGTTGCAATGTTTTGAGTTCCGCTCGAAGGAAGTTTAAAGAACACTCAATTTGAAGGTCCGGTTGGCCCTGTTGAGCCTGGAGAAGGTCTCTGGCTATTCAACATGTTCGAAGGACTGTGGCCGATGGAGCCCCGACAGGAGCCCTAACGTGCCCGTGTTTCACCACAGAGCCTCCGAGTTGGCAAGGGCCACAATCGAAGCTCAAGAAATGCCCAGTCCGTGTCCTTGTTGCACAGGCTGCTTGTGGCATGCGCGCGGCATCCCTGGCAACTTCGAGTTGGAATCGCAGCCGTGTATGGCCAGTCACTCCGCTTGCCGCCAGGCAAGCTCACGATAGCCCCTGGAAGATCGCCGTGGCACAGAGGCCTTGTATGAGCATCACAGATAAATCCATACATTGCTCGAACATTGGCATGTGTTGAACTTCGGTTCGTTGTGCCTGATGAAATTTCACGCAACGGGGAAGTGCGCGAGGAAGCAGAACTTATCCCACGGTCTTGCGTGCCATTTGCCCCCAGTTTTTCGGATCTCAAAGGTACAGGAGGCGAGCCTTCTTGTCTGGATTGATTGTGGACAGTCGGGTGCTTAACGATTTCCGAGGAGCAGCATCCTGGAAAACGGGCTGGCATTCGCCATGTTGAGAGCTCTAGGACTGGCAAGGCTTGTTTGTAGTGTGGGGTACTGTGAGCCTGACTGTCCCGGGTTGGTGTCTAGGGTGACAGCGTCGTTCGTTTCCCCAGATTCACAGCACTAACGGTCGGGGCAGCGGTTTGATGTTAGTGCGACTGTCAACATCAGCAAGTCAGGCTAGAGAAGTAGCTTATGGCGTGGGCAGGTTTTCAAGTGTCCTTTTTTCACAGAATCCAGAGAAAACATAAGATTCTGCTTGGATCTTTGGCCTTCCTTCTGGATGAAGGTGTTTGTCGATTGTGGTCGCACAGTAATCGACTGCCTTTCTGAAACAGCAGCCGTTTGCAGCGGGGGGACCCTGTTGCAACCAAGGAAGCATGCATAGGACGAGCCTGTCTTGGAGAACTACTCACATGTGTACATTGACATGTGTCTCCAAGCCAAATGCCGTGCCACAGACTTTGAGGTCTTTTTATGTGTACTCGTATCTCCCAACTGACCCCTTTTCCGTGACGATGGCCCTGGCGGCCCCGGCTTCGTGGGTTCACTCGGCGAGCGCTGTGCCTTATGCTGCTCCAGCTGGAAGCAGGAGCTCGGGCGGAGCCTTGGGGTTCTTCCTTTGGTCATCTTTCAGGAGTTCGAGCTTACAGCAAGTAGACTAAGTAGACTCAGTAGACCACAAAATGTTCAGGGACTGTCCCACCGTGAGGCCGGCGTCATGTCCCTCGCATCGCGGCGAGTCTGATGAAATGCATGGGCTGCATGGGGTGTTATCGGACACCGTGTCGTGTCGCGCAATGTCTACAAGAGCTTGGGTTGAACAGTTGAACAACTTACGAAAAGTTGGTTTTCTACAAGCTCGTGCGAAGTACACAGGGAGAGCGACAGATGCCGTTAAGCCCCGGTTGTACTCGTAGCAGCAGCACATGTAAAGTGCACGTGTCGCTTCTTGTCTTGTCCTTTAGGGCTGCTACATCTTCAACAAACTGACAGCCAGCATGCATTCGCAACTCCTGCGCACGTAGGCTGTCAGAGGAGGACGTGACTTTGGGAGCCCTCTTCCGTGATCATCTTGATACTTGATGCGGTGGTGATTCTGAACGCTAGCAGTCAGTACCTCATATAGTAGGCAGATTGATACCATTTCTCAAGTCCCGCCACCCCGCAGGAGCACAAAGACGGATACCAGCGGCCCATCGACCAGCAAAGCGACCCTCGCCGCAGCGCATCTCTCAGATCTGCAGAACTGGTCTCGAGATTCAGTCTTCGTGGCCACGGGCTTAAGGATTCGCACATCGCCGAGGACCTTAAGAGGCAGTAGAGGACAAATGAGGCTCAGGTCTCCTTGTTGCTGAAACCTTTACGGCCTCGGCATGGGAACGACAAGCCAGCGTCCAAACCCGATCTAATCTTCAATTTCATTCTGCATCTCAGTCCACGTTCGCAGCGACCTTGATGTCGGAGGTTTGAGATCCCGGCTCTCCCCTGAAATCCCTCAGCCAGCCGGAGACTGTACTCAGGAGCACAGTGCTTTGGCAGATGCAGCCTAAAATACTTATGCTGCTGACATAGACGCACATTAAACGGCTTCCGGCCACAAGTGCGAAGTGCGAAGAGAGCAGAGGGGATCGTCCACTTTTCAAATTAGCTGTCCAGCGAAGGTGCTTGGTCTGGCAGCAACCGGACGGCGAGCGAAGGCTGCTTCTTTTGCTCATTTTGGGAATGGCATGTGCGTTGAGGACTCAGAGGCTTGTCACCTCGAGTACTGGTATTCAGCAGAGGCTGCTGAGAGCAGGCACAGGCTAGATCATCTCTGCGCTTGGCAAGTTGAGGGCTCGTCCCAAGCAGCAGATGCACAGAAGCTCCCATGCGAGGCAAGGAGCTTGCAGTCAACACATCTCAAGACCAGGCTCTTTTGCGCACGTACATCGTTCCCGAACAGCCTGGCGCTGTTGTGAAGGTTGTTGCGCGATCCGCGGCATCCACCGCGGAGCTCCGTGAAGCCGCCAAGAAGCGTCCCGTCCGTCAAGATTCAGGGGCTGCAGGGCCGTGTACTGTAAGAGGCGTGGGGGAAACGGCAGAGCTGCAAGGCCGGTGAATCGTTCCCCATGAACTGCTTCGTACATTAGCACATGCCTCATCATTGTGAGTCGTAGCGCCTGGATCTCCTCGACAAGAGAGGAGGCCCGAAGCTAAGAACCTGCCGGCCCTCTTGAATAAAGATGTATGAGCCAGTTGTTCAGTCATGCTGCGCATGGAGGCCTGGAGCATGGAGGAAAGGGGGCTGTCAAACGAAGAGTAGGTGTCATAGCAAATCGTCGCCACTAGTTAATCAGTAGCTCTCAGCCGGTGATTTCTTTGAATCCCAGTGCTTGGCTGTTACATGGACAGCTCCCTGGTTAGAATCAAGCAGTGACCAATGAACCCCAAGAGATGCCGCGACCGTGGACGCCGAATTACTTGGTGCAACCGCCCTAGAGCGACCCAGGAACCTCTTGAACAACTATGGGGAGAGGCAACTGGCATTCACGTCCGGTCAGGGACACATCCTCAAGGAGCCTTTCAAACGACCAGTTTGAGTGTTCGGAGTTGCGGGGGCAGACTGTGAAACTTGAGGAAGGGATGCGAAGTGCTGTTGTTGCAGCACGGCACAAGAGACCCCGACAGAACCCACACAGCCTGTGCAAACCGTGTTTGCTTTGTGCCTTAGCCTGTTTGCAACGTGTCCTCCTGTCCTTTATCTTGCTGTTGTGTTGCGTTGAGCCTTTCGTTCCTGAGTCTGTTACGGTAGCAGCAACTCCTGCTTTGTAGATTTGGCCCCGGCCCTGTCTTTTTTGTCGTGCCTCCACCGCGTTTGAGACCTGGTGGTCGCATGTACGTTGAACAAAGCAGGAGCTGGAATTCCGAGGAAGTTCAGCATCAGTTTGACTGGTGATCGGTAGCCTGTCGACTCGTGGTGGGACGGAAGGACAGCGGCACCAGCAAACTCCCAGATGACAAGCCAAACCCCATTATAGTTTCGCAACAATTTTGGCACTCCCCAACTCCCAAGAGCACCAGCACAGCTCCGAACAACCAAGTGCCATGCAGGACCCGGAAGGTGAAGAGTACCTGGACTTCACGGCGGGGCACCTTTGCAGCCCAAATTTTCCAGATCTGGAGCATGTGCCGATCTAGCCAGTTGCAAGGCTGCTGTGCTATGTTCAGCAAGTGCCGACTTCCTAGAAGGTCCTAGAACCTGCAACAAACCCGCGCAAGCCAGGAAGCGCTACATACCTCTACAAAAAATTGGCATGTAACGGCAGAAAGCATTGCCGGATAATCCCAAAGTTGCATCGTCAGTCTACGCTGTTGAGCGGCTGGGCTTGTGCCACAAAGCCTGACGAGCCAAGTCATATCATGTCATGTCGTAACTTATGGCTCGGGCCTAGCATGAACAGACCGCATGCGCATGGCATGTCCACAGCGAGTAGCTGCTTAAAGACATGACAAAACATCGGCTTGCTCCAGGGGCACCTGCAGCTTCACGGCTGTCAACACGCTGAAACAGCACTCATGATTCGCGACGCTGAGCCGCCGCCCCTCCTACCAAACTACCGCCACCCCTCATCCGATCGGCCGGACCGGCCTCTAATAACTGAAGAAGCGTAGCACCGAGTAACACACACCAGGCAATGCATACTGCCATACAGTTGTACGAGGGGTCGCTTTATCTCGCATCGCTGGGTTGAAATACACATCGATGAGCGTCCACACTCGGGAAACCGCTTTCAAACAGTCATGTCTATTTGTCAACGATCCGACGGTTCCAGGTGGAATCGAGCGTCCAGATCGGGAATGGCTGGGTTGGACGTGGTGTGCTGCCACTGATGTTAGACATTTCAGAAAAGTCTCAAGCCACAGTACTGTGGCGTTTGATAAAGTTGCTCATGACAAAATGCTGGAAACAATGAGACGGTACAAAGTCCCCCCAGAACCTGTAGATTCGAACCCTCATTTCAAAGTGAAATGCCGGGAAGTGGAATCGGATTGGCATACTCAGTATAGTCAGGGATTCGTCAAGGATGTCCTCCATCTCCATACTTATTTACCCTAGTGATGGGAGCATTCTTTGCAGACATATAAACCGAATTGCGCACAAGAAGACAATTTCAACCCATTGACGGAATATATTTCTTTGAGATCCTATGCACGGATGACACCTTGACCTTTTGCGGCCAACACTCAATGCATTAATCATTAATCGATTGTTTCATGCTATAGAAAGGCATGCACAGTATTTCGGACTCAAACTTAACTACAAGTAGGACAAATGCGTCAACCTCACTGCCCACCAACGTATTACGTCAGTTCGGTTTGCTCCAGAAGGTTTCCGTGACAAAAATCAGCTACGTATTTGGGGTCTCTTCTGTCAGACACGTTCGGTAACAAAGCCGAAGTTGCAAATAGACTTGGCAATTGCATCGGAACATGCAAACGTATGGGGCTGTGTTGGAACAAAGCAAACACTTCCATAACATGGAAACATAAGTATTGAGTTCAGTAGTTCGCAGCAGGTGTAGTTTGGAATGTATACAATTAACAACATCAGAGATATCCAAACCTGATGGTTTCCAACACAAATTGCTTGGCGAGGTTCTTGGCAAGCCATCAACATTCGCAGACAGGGAAGAGACTGATTCCAAAATGTTTGAAGAAATCCAGCGTGATGATCATTGCAAGTTCGAGCACTTCGGAGACACATGGAACAGAGCCAAATTGAAGGTCTTTGGCCGTATTATCTTTCGGTCCAGCCCGGCAAGTCCAGGAAATCAACTACATAGTATTTGCTCCTGGTAAGCTCGTGCCCCGGCCTGTAATCGAAAGAAGAGTTGGCAGACCCCGAAGCGATTGGCCCACTGAAACCTACAATGACGCATATCATTTTTTTTGGCGCGTCATGCAGTCTTCGACATAGCAAACATCATTTTTTCTGGATGTAATGAAAACCGCAATACAGAGGTTATTTCCGTTTGCATAAAAGTTGGCTTTGCCGAAAGGCTTTGTGCCTTCGCCTGGTACTGTTCTTGGTAATATCACTTCAGACTGATATTGGTGCGGCTGCGCTACTGTTAAGATCCGATCTCCTGCCCATTGTATAGTCCTCATGTTTGGTGCAATTTGTGTTTTAGGCGGGAGCCCAGTCACGCTCAGCAGAGAAAAAATACAATGCATACTAACATCCACGTACGCGTTGCATGCTGTTTGTGCCGGATCCAGGATCGCTGTCAATTGCCTGGGTCATAGCGACGAGGGCTGGGCCCAGGTGGGCTGTGCATCTGTGCTGGCTTGCAATACCTTCCTTTGACTCACAAGTCTGTGAGTTTTTTTAGTGGCGCTGCGGCCCAGCACAGCAGCAACACATGCATGAATGACAACCAACATCAATCAACATCGTCAATTCATGTTGGTGTTGCTTTTCCTCAGCTCCGTGATCAATGTAGTCTTCGCCTCCGGCAGCTTGGCAGTTTGAGTTGGGGCATTTTCCAAGATACCGGGACATGGAGAAACACAGCCGTCTATGAGGAAGCTGAGTCTTCGGTGCAAGCCACCGTCCCAGTCTTGGTACAACTAGCAAAATTTCTTTGGCGAGGTGGTCGCCAAGAACGCTGCGAAGCTCTGCCATACCTCCAACCTGTATTTGAGACTCGCCAGCACAGCACTCTGGACCATCTGAGCAGGAGCATCAACTTTCCTCATCCGGTGTTCAGGTACGAAGCATTGCGGAGTTAACAGCTGTGTAAATGTGAACCGATTCGGGCTGCTTCTCTGCGCGAGCCTTGTTGCCATATTTGGCTACTGAAGATGACAGGTGCGCAGCAGGGTTCAATTCGAAGAGACGTCGGGGGCGAACATCCTCCATGGCACATTGGTGGCCTCCTTTAGCAATCTACCGGCTGTCCTGGTTACCGCACTCCCGAACCAATGCCATACGTTTTGCTTTCGGGATGTGGTTGGCACCGAGGAACGAAGACCAGGTGAGGCTGGGAGAAACCTTGGTGGAGATTTCCTTCGCTGACAAGGTGCGGGATGGCAGTCAGGATCTCGAGAGCCCCGGCAGGGCGGGGGCACGGTTTGCTTCTGTTCATTACCGGTCGCAGCCCACAGCAAGAGACGCTCCCGGAGCACCGCGAACCTGACCTCACTGCTTCTTTGCAAAAGCTCCAAGCGTGCGTCAGGCCTTCTTCTGCAACTCCGGAACAGAGGCAAACGAGGCAGCAATCAAGCCACTCAGCGGTTTCAGAGTGCATGGGCTTTGGGGGATGCAGTGGCGGTATTCGTACAGTAGCTGACAGGCCTCACTCACTTCACAGGTTGCACAGCTCGCAGGTTTGAAAGTTACAAGCTCTGGTGATGAACCTCCGGTAGTAGGTTGCTTCAGGTTCGGTCGTGGAAGGCTGATAGTGAGATCGTAAGCCATACCCTGAGAAGTCTTGCTTGCAACAGACATTGACATAAGGTTCTCTCGGAAGTTTCACTTCGCGAAGGGTGCGCCGCGAGAGAAGTTTATTGCTTTCGAGTCACACAGCCACGTTTATGCACAGCAAAGGCATAGAGACTCCGGACTTGGGTTCTTGTTCTTGCAGCAATAGATTCCGAAGCAGACTCTTTCTGTGCCTCAGGCATGCAGGGGCCTTGCAGCCAGCCGTGATCTTGCATGTCAACTACAGATGCCTAATCATGTGAGGGCTCGCTTCAAGCTTACAGCTGAGCCGGACTGCATCAAACATATCTTCCAATTCTCGGTCAGCTAGCTGACCATTCAGAAGCAAGAGCACCTGCATGCTGCGAGTGGGAGTTGACGGCTTTGTCACGCCATCGGCCACTGGAAGGGAGTCTGTATGTATGTAAACACAAATACATATATGAATGTACCGAATAGACAAATCAATAACGGGAAATTGAATAAACCAATGCGTGTATGTCTATTCTCATACAACATCTGAAGTCTAGGGAAGCCAGAGAAGCATGCATATGCCTGCATCCAGTTGCTCTTCGCAACTGTAGTGTTGCTGCTGCCAGGAATGCATTCCATGGCCGCACGATGGGAGCCCTCTCGCTCACATGGAAGGAGCCTTTTGCTATCGTTAGAGGATGCGCGCAAAGGGTGACACAGATCCGTTTCGCGGTACCGCTTTGCGGCTGGCGATTGGAGCGAGTCTCGAGTGCATAAGTAGCACCGCCCGGAGGTCCTGCAAGCATTGTCAGTCGGCTGTATATCTGCAGATTCTGCCGCACAATCTCCACACATGACCGTCAAACTCTCATGCGTCGTTATTACCGCTGGTCTCAGTCATCGACTTGCGGCCCCACCCTCAAGCCCCTACTACTTCTGAGAGCAGGAAGGCTACAAGACCCCCTTTCAGCCGGTGATGCCCTCTGCATCCTTCTTGAAATTCAATGAAGTCGAGGCCGAAGAGGGCCTACATAAGTCCTTCAGGTTCCGTGGGCTGGATCGTAGAACATGACGTCTGCAACAGATTGGGATTCTCGTATGCAGGTTTCGGATGAGTACGTAAAGTTCGAAGCATGGCAGCAGGAGCAGGGTTCACTTTCACCAAGACGGCGACCGGAACACAGTTTGAGGAGTTGCAACTAGTTGTCCAAGAGAATCCGGGAAAGTCGTAGCATGCTCCGCGATACTTGCTGCACTCATACTGAACATTGATCGTAGGTTCATGCCAGCAACCCATGGAGAGCGCAAAGTTGTGCTGAAAAGTCGAGCCAGCGCTTGAAGTTCCATGCCTTCGTCATTGACGACGACGTAGCCACATCGTCAAATTCATCCGTGCAGCTTCGACCCGCCGATCGCAGGGGCTGGAGGCCATCGACGAGACTACCTGCGCCGTGAATCTTGGACCCGAGAGAGTCTGTTGCTTGGGGTTTGGGGGCCCTTTGGGGGCCCAGGCCAGTCAGAGCGGAGAATTAGGTTGAAGATGTTCAGTCGTGTCCTGGAGCCGAAGCTTTAGAGGGTGAAGCTGGGTGGTCTTGCAATGAATGCAGATGATGTTGTCGGTGCTTTCGTTTCTCCAGCGTGTTGTAGACAAGGGCTCGTCAGTGCATTGCGCCGGCTTTTTCCCTACCAGTCTGACTTGATGACATCTTGCCCTCTCTCCCCCCCACACACCCACACACACACACAACAGCCCAAGAAGCGTCACGGCCACGTTGCTGATTCCGCAGCGACATCTGCGTAAGTCGTGTGACCAGAACTCCGGTGGAAGCTTCTTTCGAGGTTTGTGGAGCCCATCCAGGGAGAGGGTGGCGTGGTTCCTGGAACAGTCGAGCCACCTGGCACGCAGTGAAGTCAGCTCCGAGGTACTGTCAAGGTATGATCAGATCTTGAACTTGGAAGAAAGGATGTTCGAAAGGATGATGCAGCAGAAGGACGAAGCTGAATAGTGGAAGCATAGCGCTGCCCATGCAACTCTTGTTTTTTCAGGCCTACTCATGGCCATGATCGAATTATCATTGCCTTTTCTTTTGCAGCCTTGTGACAGAAGCGATGCAAAGCAGCACGTACCAGGCCATGCCTTTGGCATGTAAGGACGCACCCAGGATTGAGTTTTGGGCGCAGATGTGAAGCGCAAACGGTATATATAACCTCACAGCTGTCAAGAGCCTAGTGTAAATAAAGGGCTTCGATACTTTAAACAAGCATAGTCTCTCATGCTAAATTTATTCCGCACCATGCTGAAATTGCCGACATGCCAGCTGTGAAACAAGCAGGAGCTTTGGAATTGGAAGCTCCTTCTGAGGTTCATGACGGCTCTGCGAAAGCGCTGCGACGAGGCGCGAAGGAGTGCTCCGGAACATCGACACGCCATTTCGACGAGTCCTCAAGCATAGACGACCTGCAGGCTTCCGGTGTCGGTGACCGGACATGACACAGACATTATGCGCAAAGTCGGCAAAGTTGCAGAGTCTTGCACCGCTGTCCATGACTTTGCCCGCGGCCCTGGCAGGTGGGAGCGCTGCTGGTTTTTGACGAGGCCAAGAGTCTTTCGGCTTCCGGGAGCGCATATTGCTTGCATTGTCACGTCGCACATGCTGGGGTTGCCGCACTGTTTCACAGGTGCCAGAAAAGTAGACGCTTGAGCTTTGGGGCAAAGCGTACATGGCCCGCCCGCACCGAGTCGCGCTCGAAGCCTTGCATTTCAGAGTTTTGGTCGAACAAGTTTCCTTCTCAAGGCTTGGAGGTCCTGCAGTGGACGAGAAGGTGACGTTGTTTCGGTTTCTGGACGGGGAAATCGCACTCAACCCAGAAGTCCGAAAGAAAAACAGACCAAGCTCAGATGAGAGTCGCGACTTCTCAAGCTTCGATAGGTGCAGTGTGGGCTCGGCCGCAGCGGCAAGCTCTTCGCCTACGTCCTTTGGACCAAGTGAGAGAAGACTTGAGGCTTTCTTCAGAACTGGGAGCAGTACAGAGGTCCCTCTACACTATATACTCGTACTGAAGATGTTCTTCTTTAACTTGCACTGCGTCTTGCACTTTACGTGCGATCTGTTCTCGATCACCGTTTGGTTCCTACCTGTTCGATCGTCGGGTTTCGGCAACACGAAGCAAAAACAACATGATGTCGCTCAAAGCGTAAGTTTGGCGCGCCATGCTTGCGGTCCGGCTGCGCGACACGTCGTGCAATGCCAGCTCAGGAGCTGTCAGGCGTGAAGCCTGACATGATGACCCTGGCAAAGCCGCTTGCAGGTCTCATGCTTTCGTTTCCCGTCGCCAGAAAGCAGTGACAGAGGTTCCTTTCTGGGTGCAGTTTCTCTAGTTGCCGCACACGAACATGGTGTCACGAGCCGGTTCATGTATACTACAGTCGCGGTTCTCTTGGTCGTTGCTACTTTGGGTTTCGGTAGATTTGTGCAGGTGGCTTGCCTATCGGCGCCGTGTTGCTGACGGAGGACGGATAGCACATTGATCCTGACCCAAGAGTTCGTGATTTGTGTTGATTGTACTTTGTTGTCTTCCAGGATGACTGCGGGAGAGATCTTCCATGATCCTAGCCAGTTTTCGGGAAAGCGGCTCTGTGAAGGAAGTGGCGGCCTGCATCAATCCAGGCGATCATGGCAGCACCTTCGCAGGCAGTGCCTAAAGCAGCCCCCCATCGCATCCTGAAGTATTCCGAAGACTCAACAGTGGAAGGCACCCGAATAGTACAGAACGTCGCTTTCCTGAAGCCTATTGCTCGATATTGCTCGTTTCGTGTTGTATCTGAAGCAACTTCCTGTGCTCCTGTGCCAGGCGCTCCGCTCGTCTGCTCGGCAGCCCGCTACGTGGTGGGCCGTGTAGCCCAGGAGAGCTTTCTGAAGAATGCTCCTGCGGCTGCAAGAGGTCCTGCCTGACTTGTGCATCTGTTTCTTGGTCTCTGTGTCAGTGCGTGCTTCGTTCCGGGCCGGAGCTGCTTGGGTCTCCTTCGTCATTTTGATCCGAGTCCTCTTTGAGGTTGAGGAGACAGGCGCCCGACTCAAAGCCGGCCTTGAGAAGCTGGCCGCGTCCCGGCAAACATCTGCAAGATGCTGCAAAGGGGCGCTTCAAGGGTTGCTTGGAGGCTTTGATGAGACTCCGGTGAGGGGCTTCGGCAGTAGGGTCGCCATTGAACGGTCTGAGCCGGACTTGGTGCTTCAGGAACCGCATGGCCTTGCTGTTCGTGGCACAGGACTTCTTCTGGGCATCGTGTGCCGCGGATGGTTTCAGAACAGGGACCGAACGGGAGGCATGTTTCTATTTCAGAAAGCGGAAGGCCGGGCGCAATTGGACCGTGCAGCCCGTCCCAGGGCCTTGAAGCTGTTCCATGTCCGTGACTGCCATATCGAAGCAAAAGATTGTCATGAGCCAAGCAGCGCTGTAGTCTGGTTTGAAGATGGTAGCAGGTTCCGGCTGTGTGTCTAGCCGAGAACGAGACGCTGTGAAACCAGCGAATCAAGGTTCGACTCCGCTGAGACTTGTGGGGCCGTGCAGAAGAAGGCAATTTGCTGGCAGTGCAAAGTAGACCACGTTCTGCTCATGTGCTGGATTACTCTAGGTTTCGCATAGGTCGACGACCACAAGCGCTTCTTGTACCTCCCCGATGCGTGTATGTGTGTGAAAGTAACTCCGCGAACGTGAACGCTCTTAGCTACGTCGTTGCAATCTCACAATGTGGCTTCCGTATCTTCTTGGCTTTCGAGCTGTCGTGACTAATTCAAACCCATGTCAGGAATCAGATTCAACCAAATGGCAGCCGAAGGTTCCTTCAGGCGCTACCCGTTGTCCTCGACCCAAGAAAAGCCCTCGAACCCAACCATACGCCAACCTTTGTCGACTCAGTAACGCAGACGTTGTGAGGCCGCCGAAGAGAAACTCCTCGCCGCTTGGATAGTTGTATTGTAGAGCAGCTGCAGAGCTGCTGGCGTCATGATTCCACCCTCCAAGTCGTGCTTCCAGATGCTTCAACTGCATGGAGCACTTGTAACCTCCTTGGACTGAGGTGCTCACTGCGGGCGCAGGCAATGTGCTTCGCATCGCCCCAGCACTTACGGTGACTTGGAACGATCTCTGGGTTTGTGGCCACAGGTGAGTCGATAAGTGAGCATGTGGGAGCAATGCGGCACTTGTGCTATGTGCCTGGGAGGTTCCTGTATTGTATGTACCTAATCCAGCTGACTTACGCCACGCATTCCGGGACAGCTGACTCCGGGAGTTTCCGACTTGCACGGGGTGGGCGACGTACCATGTCGTACCAGGTCGTACCATCAAACAATTCAACAGCCATGCTGCCCGGAATGGGAGTTTTTGCTTCTGAAGTCTCGGTGTCTGAACTGTGCCAAACCGTACAAGAATGAGCACGTGTCGACAGATCTGTAATCTGCCGATGCTGCAACAGGCCTGCTCCATGTTCTAATGCCCTCTAGACTCTGTTGAGTCTTGCGGCTAGACATAGCGCTGGATGCACGGACATAAACGAACAGAAATAATGCGAGTGCATTTGCAGAACCTAGCTTGTCCTCAGGTGGGACCCCAGGACGTCGATGATGCTTTGGGACGCCTGGAGAAGGCGCCGTCTTGGCACCAACACTCTGGGCGTGGAGCTTCTACGACGGCAGATGGCCGATTCGAAATTTCGTCGTGCGGGTTCAAACCTTTTCATGCTTCTTCGACGTATTCCTGGGAGCATCTCCCCAATCTTCCATGAAGCACGCTCCAGGCCTTCGATGCCGTCTATGCAACGGCGGCCGCCTGACGAAGTCAAAGCTCACTCTTGCCTGAACATTACCCGAGGAGGACGGTCCACTTGCAAGAATGTAATGTGAAACACGAAGCGCAGACTCGTCGCCGCACTCGATGGTCCTTCGCAATCTAGCTTAAACCTAGCAAAGCAAGTCGCGAGTCAAGTGCCGGATTGCTCGGGACAACTGCGTAAGCAGATGCGTTTGCAGGCGCTTTCGTCTCTTGGTTGTGCTTCATGCCAAAAAGGGCCCAAGATATCCGCTGGGTAGAAGACTTCTCTCAGGGCTTCAACACAGAGGAAGGATGTCGAGCGGATATGTGAACCCTTGGGAAGTGCAAAGGCAAATATTGTGTGTGCTCTGTACAGTGTACAGGCCAAACTGTGTGCAAATCTCAGTGGCCCCGCCCAGCGCACTTGAGCGTCGAAAGGCTATGTCAGTCACGATCCGGAATCAGCTAACACAGGTTGCCACCAGCAGACCGGTAGTAGGCAACAAGCAGTTCGTCCAGACAGGCGGTTCGTGTTTGTGCGATGTACTTTGCGTTTTGCGTACTTCCACTACACTGCCGCAGTGCACGCAGCCGCTGCAAGGTCGTCAGGAACATTGACGAACAGAGATTTAACATCACTTCTACACTAGGCAAGCGTATCTTAAAGCCATTTCCGAATTACACAGCCCTTGGATAGGTTTCAAGTGTGTGTGTTTTTTTGATAGGCGTTGGTGTCGTTTGTATATGGACCTCCAAACAATTACTTTTTGTTTGCCTTGTAGAGGGAGTAAAGCCCCAGGCAGGCTTCAAGCAGGTCGACGCCGTTCTCGTGTGGTTTCTAAGGCCGGCTCGTGTAGCCATGATAACTCACTGGGACGGGATCTGTGCACAGCCTTCACGTGTTCCCTTCGGGTTCATCAAGCCCCGGGAGCCGAGACCCACTGTACATCTTTATTGGTATTACCCGTGGCGCTCATGGCGTCGGTGGAAGGGACTCGGCGCTTTCTGCAACGTGCCGCGGGGCGTCAGGCTGGGGGTTGAGCAGGGTGCGATTGTTGTGTCCTTGCGAGCACATGTGTCCTTGCGTCGTCAGAGAAGGTAACGGGAGGGACGGAGAGGGAGACCAAGAGAACGAAATACATCCAGATCGGTTTGTGCTGTTGATGGGTTGTCTGCTTGAACTGCTTAGGACTGCACACCCCGCATCTCATCAAAAGCATTCTCATGTCTTAACTTGGTTTGTCGTTAACTGTTAATCGAGCGCCACTTCAGCGGCTAAGTTTGCTACAAAGCAGCTCCCCGATCAGGCCCTTCATGCTGCCAATGCACGGCAGCTGGGACCCTTCGCGTGCACTGCGGTCGGCTTCGGGCAAGTTCTGCTTGGTAGATTGTGAGGACTGATTGCGATGTTACAGACATATAACAGACATGTACCTGACACACAGACGAGTTGGTTATGTGATGTGATGTGGGTTGCCTGGGTCTGGCCGTTATGAATACCGCAACAGGAGCTGGGACCCAGTTGAGTAGCCAGTGCCAAGTGCCAACCTTAAAGTACATCAACGTGGCTCATGTCTCGACTGCACAGATTCTAATAGTCTAAGAGTGTTGCAGGTGGGCTTCGGAGCCTACCGACTCGAGTCGGAGGCACAAGTACCAGCTCTGCGACAAGCCCTCAAAGTGACTTGGCCGCAAGATTCCGAAAGGTGCAAGTCTGAGTTCAAGCTGTTATTTACACAGAGCTCCAAGCCTCTTGCTAGGAATCCAAGCCGGCCCAATCCACCCAAGTTCTGGGGAAGGGGGAGGGGACGTGGCGGCGGTGGGTGGAGGGCAGGTGAGGACGCAGCAGCATCTACGTGTAAGGCATGCAAGATCAATCAGTGCAGCAGGCAGCACATCGTCAGCACACCTAAATGAATTGAACCGACATGTCGAGTTTGAGGTAATGAACGTGGTGGACACCTCAAGCCACTACGCCTCCGGCCTTTCCGAGCGTCTCGTGGGCCGTGTACTTCGTGAGGCACTCTTACGAATTCATACTTGGGTCTTTCCGGTTCCCCAAGGCTCGATCAATGGTTTCAAGAGTCAGGGCATCGCTTTGTTGCTTGATGTGTTCCAGCTCGTGCTGTGGCATGAGACACACTTCCTGGAGCGCACTGCCTGGTCAGTTGATTGTTTGGAGGTGCCCCACTGCAAGTTGCATCAGGTCACGCAGTGGGTGCAGACACGCCACATATGTCATCCGACGGTCAGCCTATCAGGAAGTCCCAGTGGGCCCCGGCGTACCTCAAGGGTTGAGTGCTCACCGCAGGCTGAGGAGTCGAAGGAGCTCAGCCGAGAGGAGGTCGTCGTTTGCACGAAGGTCCCAGAATTGTAGGGCCTAAGGGTTGCCAGGCACTCTCCTGTAAGATGATCAATTTGTGCAGCCGGTGTCCCACTTGTGCTTTGGGCGCTGTGAGTGAGACCGAAACTTTTGATAAATCAAAGGTGAGCAGCAAACGAGGCCTTGACGTGTCTTGGAAGACTCCACGTGCATCGCCCTTCCTAACGAACTTCGCACTGGAAACCACAACGGCTCTTCTCAGTTGACCGAACCATGGCTTGTAGGTGAACCCCAACTTGGTATCTTCCAGCTTAGAACGTACAAGAACATCAAGTCTTGAGCCAGGTGGGCCATGTGAGTAAAGGCCAAGATCCTCCGAAGGGAGCTGCACCCTTGCTGCACTGACCATGGCCGATTGCATGTTCAGAGTTCAGCAGTGATAACTTGTTTGGTTCGCCGCTTGGGCAATGGGAAACTGCGAGACTGTGGTTGGGAGAGAAGCGAGACTTTGCAGTCTTTCGGCTGACCTTGCGAGAAGGTTGCATTCGATGCCGAGTGTTTCTTGAAACGCCAGATGCCGTTGAGAAGGTGGAATTCACTGCCACACCGCTGTGGGGAAGGCTGAGTTTGGGATGCCATCTGCTCTGCGTTGTGCTTGCGGACTCAGGTTCCCGTTGGGGCCCACAAAGGCGAGGGTGGCGCCCAGGCTGGCTGAGTGGCTATTTTCAAGTTTCGGGAACCGTGGGTGTTGAGACATTCTGTCGGCTTGCGAAGTTGATCTGTGTTCTCAACCTCGATCGTGCCGCATCCATGTGAAGAAGACCGACGCACACCTGGAGATACAACAGCCTTGAAGCTACTCGGGGTGATGCTTGATTGTCCGGCCGGGTTATACTTGATTATCCGGCCGCGAAGTATTCCACATGGTCGGGTGGCCACGACGATTTTACACACAGCATTGTCTCACCCAAGACATAGCTAAGTTAATCGTTCCAGCCTGTAGAGGGAATCATTTCAGTCAGAGCTTTGCTGGATTCTCCTGCCAACATTTGTGCCGCATGATTCTTTCGTTTGCCATCGCTTGTGTTCGGAGCTTCTGACAAGAGACCGAGTCACAGCTCAGAAGCTGGTTCACTATACAATCCAATCAATCGGAATGGCATTGTCTAACTCAGCGCGGATACTAATTGTAAGGACAGCAAACTAGGACAAGTAACCGTGCATTCCGGACATTGATTTGCGGCCTCGGTGCCACTTTCCCTGCTTTGAGAGCCTTCCATCCGTCTCTCACTTTGAAACCGTCTCCTGCAACTGTTGTAGGACGTTGTTATTCCGTTCTCCCTAGAAAACATGTCCTCCGTGGATTCGCTTCGCTTCCGAGAGGACGACTGGCACTGCATTTCGCCTCCTTTCGTCTCCGAGGAGGTCCGAGCCTGCAAGGAGCGCCGCAAAATAGAACGAGGGCTACACTCTTGTCGTTGGATCTGCTTCTGGCGCGGCCTTTCCTCCAAGCCCTTCTGAGCCGCAGGTCACTGCGTGTAAACGGATGTTCTCGAGGAGCGGCTTGGGACAAGCCCGGACTTCGTGCTGCTGCACAATCCGGAGTATCTGCTGGCGGCCCGACTTCAGCAGCAGGCGCCCATTGCAGACGCTTGGGACGAGATGTACCAGGCACCGTCATTGTGCAGGATGCGTCTACTCTAGATTTTGCAGCCGCGACCTAACTGGCATGAATACTTGCATGACGCGAAGCTGCCAAAGGCAACGGAGATCAGCGCGCAAGCCAGCGATACTTCACACAGAGACGGGTGCCGTTGACCATCATACACGCGGTTATACGCGGTTCCGTGCCACATGTGTGCACCACTTCTGCAAAAGTAGCTATGCCGCCTAGACACGCTCGTGTCAGGCGCTTTTCGAGTCCTTCAAGGCTTTGGAAGCGCTGTGCAGCCCGGCCAAAGGGCAGTAAACCAAGCTTTTGCTTGGTTTGAGGCTGTTTGAGGCTCTTCCAGACTCGAAGTTCGCCGCCTGTCCGCGGGAGAACGCGGCCCACTGGCACTGCAAAGATCCGCCATCACCGTTCATCAACAAAACCGACTCAAAACCGACTGGCATTTCGGGGTTCACCCATGACCCGACCGGGCATGCATCAGAGGCAGCAGTGCACCAGCGCAGGTCTGACTAAGAAAAGAAGCAGCGCCACCTCAAAGAATCGACTCGCTAAAGCCCGTAGCCGAAGGCAGCGAGGGCATCATTGCCGGTGGCTACGGAGTGACCTGGCCAAGAGTAAGTGTGTTGATTAAACGGGGCTCTCGTAAACAAGGTCCTACTGGTCCCGACTCTCATTCGCTTGATTTGCTCATGCCGTTAGGCGAGCTTTTGGCTGCCTGAGTACATACGAGGAATGACGATATGACAGAATATGGGATGTATAGTCATAATCATGAGCCATGGACACAGCATCTGGGGTTTGCCGTACTTGGGTTCGGTGCATCAGTTGACACCATTGACCGAACCCAGGGCGATCAAACATTGCCTATGTTTGCATGCATTGACTAACAGGGCGAGTTCCCCGGGCCGAAGCCGCTAAGGTCAGCAGCAACTTCCTCTCCTGCGTGTTTTCCGTGACTGGCAGGGCCAATCTCTACGAAGCTCTCGTCCTGGATCGGGTGGCTTGGCTAGGGGCTGAAAAGTCACAAGACGAGAAACGCTGGATGCACCCCTTGCGATTTGCGCTCAATGAACCTGGAGCTGACCTTTCTTCCAAGCACTGGCTTCAAGAGCCCCGCTGTGCATGTGGCCTGTAAGATTCCATGTGCGGGGGCAGAGCAGCCGTTGGTTCATGTTCAGTGGCCAGAAGCCTCTATAAGATCTCGCTATCAACGCAGGTGGCAGATGCAGCAGCTGCCGCAGCGAACCTGGGCACAAAGAGGCTGAGCATTACTTGGACCTGCGAGGTTTTGTGTCCAGGTTGTGGCATCTGATGCAATGTCGAGTTCTTTTCTACCGACCAGGTCCGAGTAGTGGCAGCGGACTGACCTTTGGCATCGTCCAATTTTTCGAACTTGCTGAGGCATGGCGTATTTACCAATCTTATCACACAGCGCAAGCAAAACGCCACCAAAGCT
The DNA here is from genome assembly GCA_905221635.1 of Symbiodinium sp. CCMP2456. Taxonomy (NCBI): domain Eukaryota; class Dinophyceae; order Suessiales; family Symbiodiniaceae; genus Symbiodinium; species Symbiodinium sp. CCMP2456. The sequence goes on along the minus strand of CAJNDV010026780.1, from coordinate 78,138 downwards.
CATGCTTGTGTGTCAGCCCCCGGTGAACGGCAACAGCTACATCATCACCTTGCCTACGAAGCTTCTGAGCCAAGGGCTGATGTGGGAGTGGACTGCCATTTCAAGCTGGCTCAGCTTCCCCTGAGCTTGGGCTGCACAGGCATGCAAGGGAGTCGAGCGATGCAGCGACGAGTAGACGCGAACGTAGCCTAGCGGCCTAGCGGCATGCAGTAATCTGACGCGAGTCGTCCGCAGCAAGGGCCAGGCACGGCAGCCGGACATGCGCTGCTGCACACCATTCTCAGCCAACCTTGGTTTGGGAGTGCAGCGGTGTAGGTTTGGTGCATGGTTCGTGAAGAAGCGCACGAGGTGTTCGTCGCCTGGCTCTCGGCCAACTTGCACGGCGTAACCGGCTGAACTCGAGACCCCGCATGCACACAAGATCGCACCCAGGAACGCTTTCGAGGGCGGCGCCGTGCTTGGTCGAGGCAAAGCTGTAGAGGCCGGCAGGAAATCACACGTGGAGATCTTGGGTTGGTCAGCGGGTGCTTCCATTTAGACATCGCCCGGCTTAGGCTCTGCTGCTTCAGCTCGCCTGCACGTGCCGATCCACATGTTTTTGCCCTGTGAGACTCCTGACAGCTTGCCTCCTGAAGCCAGGCAGAGCGAGATTGCGATTTGGCCACGCGGCTCGGGATTTCTCTCGTGACGAGCTTTGGCACAGAAGTTTCCGAAGCCATAGTAGCCTAAGCACAATTGGCTAAGGAATTCCTCCATGTTGTAAGCCATCAGAGCTTTTTGCCGGGCTGGTGCATGATGGGTCGGGCATGTCCGGTTGCCGACTGCTTCTAGGCGCATGGCTTGCATCCTGGATCTGTGTTGCTGCAACGCCGTCCGTGCATCTGTAAGCGATGTCATTTACCTATAAGTTACAAGATTACCCACCTACTGTATTGGTACCGGCGCCATCCAAGGAACCGACCGTTGAATGCGTTGCCGATGATTCTTGGATGGACGAGAGTTTGTTTCTGCTTCATTCTGGATTCCAAGGGATGCTGGTAAACCCTGATGTGCACGCTAAAATCATCTTGGCTTCACGCGATGCCGTAATTTGTTGGAGGGAGGTGGGAAAGTGGAGAGGTTTCCCGAAATTTGCGCTTGTCTTGGCAATTGGATTCGGCGCCTGCAACTCCTCTCTGCCTGGCATTCTCCTTCACTGGTATAAGCGTGCTACGACATGGTAAATGCTGGGTAAGCTTTGGCATCTTCAGCCATCAGACCCGCATGCAGGCACACAGCCTCGGGATCTCGCTGCCAAACTCTGAGACACTGAACAACACACGCACAGCAGGCCCAAATCCCAGGATGCTCACGGTGCTTTGTGTCAGCCATTAGACTCCAAATCAGCATCGAGGCCCGGAGTTTCTACTGGCGACTGGGGCCGCGGGGGCGCCTCGCATCTCCAGCTGCGAGAGGCACGGACAGCTGGGTGGTTTTGCTGCTTAGCGCTTTGTGGTTTAGTAGGACATGTAGGACGGTGGCCGATCGACTGCAAGCAGTTTCACGGCTTCAGGCGAAGCCGATGGGCACAATGGCATCGCTCCTGAAGCAACTGGGCAAGTCTTCAGAAACAAACCGAGGTTAATTTGCTGTTGTTGCTCAGTCACTGCCCTGGCAGAACCTCGTAGGCAGGTATTCAAGGCCTCCCCAACATCAACGGGCACCTCGGGATCGATCAAGTTGCAGAAACTGGAGACTTCGCGGATTCGACGCCCTCACCGCGGTTGTGATGGGTAGTTTTCTACAGAGGAGTTTTTGCACTTGCTGTAGTTTGCTCCGGCCAGTCTCGATGCCAAGCAGATTAAGCGCGAGTCTCGACAGTCCGAGGGGTAACCTGCATGTTGTTCCACCGCGCCTGTAGGAGGGCTTCGTCTCACTAGTTCAGCAAGAAGCTAGCCGATCCAGGCGTGTCCTGCGTGAATCTGCAAATCTGCCGGAGGCGCCATTGCAACAGCTGCTTGGTGGAAAGTCTGGAAAGTCCATAGTAAAAGTAGAACATAGTACTTGCCTTCATGACGAGTTCATGCAACGCTCCAGCGTGCTGCTCGGTTCTGCAGGACGGCAGAAATAGTAAACCAAGCTCCCATGCAGTGCTTTGCCTTGCAGACGATGCACAGATGAGACTGAGACATGCCGAGGATTGCGCTTCGCCTGGCGCTGTCAGCACCTGGTGTCGCCTGCACTCTGAACGGCGTACGCCAGCCAGCCTACGTCGAAGATGCCGCGCAGGTGAATCTGTCAATAGTGGGTTTGCCAGGAAGAGGATGGATAAGCCCTGTGATCAGCGGAAGCCCGCAGGCGGATCCGGCCCGTTTCTTTTAAAGATTCAGCTGCTAAAATTTTGTGAGAATGACCCAGCACTTCCCAGCACCCTTGTAACTATGAGAAAACCCTCTGTACTGCTCTGACATAGGTTTGTTTTGCTTGCTGACCAGTCAGCCGACAAAGCCTTTGCCGCAGGTCTTGCAACTGGAGCCGCTGCTTGGATGATTCTAGGGCCTCTAGGGTTCCGTCGTAACGAGCGGATGGATGTTTCCGGACAGACGTGACTCGTGCAAGTGTGAGGGCATAGGGTGTTAAGCAGTTTGCCTCACGAAGCCCAGGGTGACGGCAACCCACATAATAAGTCTAAACATGGAGACCAAGTGCCGGCGGATGGATTGAGAGAGTGGAGCCCCAGAGCTGGCCCCAGCTCGTGCCCAGTTCATTCACACTCGGCATTGAACAGTTTCCCCTTGAATCCCGAGCATTCACTTTGACACATCCAAAGCACAGACCTGGGTAGACGCTGCTACTGCAAGGATCAGCCATCAAGATGTGGAGAAGGCCTTGTTGGCCGTGCGGTCTTTGGCCGAAGAGCTCGGCTGCGACACGAAGCAGCTGTGGTGAGCGAAAAAGACAGCGCAGGTGTGTATTTGCAATTGGAAGGCCTTCCAAGAAGCTAAGACCACGGCTCCTTTCTCCGACAGACACAACTTTGGTAGGGGCAGCGTGCACGGCAGTGCACGGTGACCGGATAGGTTCGTAAAGGGACGGCATCCCTGGTGTGTTGGCTGCGGCACTGAGGCCACGACCTGCGCCTTGGCTTGAGTGGGCTTGATTGTGGCTCCTGTGAAACCAGAAGGGCTTCGCAGGAATCCGGTCGTCTCACCGGCTTGGGATCGGAGGAAGGGGGTTTTCGGGCTCCATCTCACCTCGAACTCTCCGAGACACACCTCCGAAACACATCTAAGAAGAGACCTTTGGAGTTCGGAAGCCACCAAGTCCTGCGACTGCACTTGCACAAGAGCTCTTCAGCGAGAGCGGCAAAAAGGAAGCAATTGGGTCATGTCGGATCCGGAGGGCATGTGGAGCCCCAAACGAAACCTGGAACAAGAGGCTTTCGTTTCGCTCTTCATACGTGCAATTAGGAAGACTCGAGCTCGAACGAACTTCGCTACCTTAGTAGCTTCATAGCCGTTTGAGAGCTTTGGTGTCCTCTGTCGGAGTGCTTTCATCATCCCAGCCGGTTCGGTGTGGAATTAAGGGTCCTGATCCGAGCAAGAAAAGTCAACCATACGACTTGTACATCATACTACTCAGCATGATTGAGCATGCATCTAGAAACTGGACCATGCAACCCCCAACTCCTGTGATACAATGTGGGTCATGAGGGTGAAGTTTTCTCATGTGCGCAGGACGGCTTGCTTCCTGGACGTGGCTCTTGACCGCCAGTCCGCGCCAGTTGCAACCCGTGTGCATGAAATTAAAGGATCTTCTGCAGTGCAACTTTTCTCATACACGCACACGACGAGTGTGTGGGTGTGTGCATATTACATATACACACGTGCAGCATATACAGGAGCACATACATACATGCACGCATGCATACACCCCACATACATATAGGTCATAACTATATATATATATATATATGTGCACACATACATAAAAAAAAACGAGGAAACGCACATACATATAGATTTGCTTTTACATGTACATGCGCATTTGCAAAAGCATAAGCATAGGCATAAGCATAAGCATAAGCATAAGCATAAGCATAAGCATAAGCATAAGCATAAGCATAAGCATAAGCATAAGCATAAGCATAAGCATAAGCATAAGCATACATCCATGCATGCTTACATACGTACAGATGTATACATGCGCTCTACACATGAGATGAACGTATTTATGTGTTTGTTTGTTCATTTGCTTCATAAATACTCATGCAATCAAAAAACTCGTAAGCCAAACAAATAAGTAGGTGTATATATACATACATATATATAGTTTGTGTGTGTACAATTTACATAGACCTGTATGCACGCATACACGAAGCACTCTTGCAACCGTTTTTATGTCTCGACAAAAGGGTATACATCCATACATCCTCAGACAGTACTGGTACGAATATGCCTACGTGGCTGACCATGGGTGCGTAGGTCTCTCATGTGCCCTTGCTGCCACTGAAGGCCTTTGTCGCAGTGGTGCGCGATAGTTCGTCACGGCAGCTTGTTCCTAAGCCACATGGGAGTTTCCGAAAATTAGGGGTACCTTATTTTGGGGATCCTTATAATAAGGATCCTACCATTTAGGGTACTGTATTAGGGTCCCCTATTCTCGGAAACCCCAACAGGGTCCCCAGTTAGAAGGTCCAAGATTCCTCGCCCAGAAAGCGGCCTCGGCACTCTGAGCCTCCACTCGGCCGGGGCCCTCCGCCTGGGCGCACAGGAAACGCCACCCCCCTTGAGCTTGGACCAAGCACCTGTCCTGGACCGCCGAAGTTTTGTGCCCCAGGAATGCATGTCTAGGGGGGGCAAAAATGGATCCCGAAGCTTCGAGGACTGGAGTCAGCTGCAATGCATTTTTCTGGCTTGCTGCAGACCACTTGCAGCCGTCCGGGTCGGTCAAAGTTGCGCCACCGTGAAAAAAAGCTGCACGGGGAGTTCTGAATAGTGCGCGAGGTTACTTGTTGAAGGCCTCAGGGAGCGCCGGGTTGGTTGCGTTTCGGTTCGTTGTCGAACTCTGCAGCATCTTCCAAGTCATAGACTAAGTGCAGACTGAAGGTGGGTTGTGGGAGTATTAGCTGCTGGCATCTGCTGGCAGTCGCTTGTACTGTACCAACGCAAAGTCCATTCATCAAACTAAATTCCACAGATGGGCCGCATACACACCCTTCCACCGAAGAACCACACGCCAGTCGCGAGCACGACAACCTGTAGGAGTGGCCTCAACTTTCGAAAGCGTTGGAGGCTCTTGCGTCGAGGATCTCGAACTGTAAGGAGAGAGCTTCAGAATGAATCTGCGACGCGTGGGAGGCCTTGTTCGCCGCACTACGCGAGACGGCACCCGGCCTGGGCTTTGAAGAGCTGGGGCCCTAGGTGCTTCTTTGATTTGCGGTCCTTTGTCTCTTTGACGTCCTTGTGATCTGTTGGCTGCAGGGGAGTTTGGCGATGCCGCTCAAAACCCATCACCTCACAGACGAGGGACACTTCGTGTGCAGAGAATGCAAGAAGCAGGGTCGACAAGACTACAAGCTGCAAGTATGCAGCACCACAAAGCGGCCGAGCAAACCCATCGAGGTTGAAGACTTGGTCCGTCGAGAACCGAGGCCGTGGCAAGAAATTGAACGACACCTGCATTGCTTTCGGGATGCTGACTTTGCGGCCTTGCGATTAAGAATCTTCGGGCGAGTACTGCGCATCAAGGACACCTGAGCACATGCCCTCCGAAGTGAAATCACACCTATCCTGGAGTCCCACGCCCACTCTACAACACTCGATGCAACCCCTTCATTGTCGGTATGCGAGGTTGGTTGTGTTGGTTGTTGGAGTATTGAAGGCCGTCAACAAGCCACCTTGACCCCTTGAGGTGACCGTGCAACCAGCTGTCTGGCGTTGCGCGCTCCCCCTGCTGGTGGTGTAATGTCCGGTGCAGAGGCGCCTTAAATCAGCAGTCCAACCTTCACGAAAGGTTCCGAGGTTTGAGGCTGTGGACGCCTTTGAAGCTTCAAGTCGACAATGCTCAAGGACTCAAGGGCAGGTTGATAGCTGGGGTCCAAAAATTAAATTTCCTGTGTCCGAGTTTTGTTCTGTTGTCCTGTAGAGGATGCGGTGACGCAAGTGCTGGACAAGCACTTCACAGCTGAGGCGCACCTGCAAAATTCGATGCCAGCTTTAAGATCTAGGCAACAGGACATTCTTCTACAGATACACCATATGCACTCTGAAGCGGCATAGAAGCAAGCGGACTTACTCAATCCATACGAGTAGCACTTTGGAGCAGAAGCATAGCTCGACTAACAGGGAAGTCATGGCGCCAAATCCTGATGCCGAACACCCGAGAAGGGCCTTGAACCCCAACCACCCATCCTGGACACAGCAGTAGTACTGAAACTGCAATGACAAGGCAAGAACTTCAAATCGACGCCGGTTTCCGGGCTTTGAGGCGCCGCTTCTCACCCCCCGGTGGCGTGCAGCGCTGCACAAACGCTGGGGCGATCCGGAGGCAGCTCGAGCTTGCCGTTATGTAGCAATCGTAGCTGCACTCTCGTGCAGTTGGAAGGGTTTTGTTGGGCAAGGGCTTGCGGTGGTGCGATTTGGTTTCCTTCGTCATAGTATCGCGGAAGTTGATGCTAGATTGAATGTCATCGGGAATTGTGACAGACTGGTTTGATGTCTTGCTAGTTTTGAAAAAGGCGAGGGTCCAGTATAGTCCCCACAGCTTTATAGCGCTTGGCTTCGCAGCTTCTCGCATCTAGAACGAGTCCGAGTTACGCTCTTGATTGGTCGTGAGGCGCAGGGTCAAGCTGGCTTCCGTGCTTGAGCCACGGCATGTTACAGACTGCAGCGCAGACGACCTTCCATGCAGCTCTTGGTAGCTCCTCCAACATGTAAACGAGCCTCTTGAGCCCAGCTCGGTTGTAAGCCGTGCTGTTGGACTTTGCGCTTTTCTGGCCTCAACTGGCGGATCGCTACAAAGATCTGCAATGTGTTGCCTCTGCGACCTGCCCCCTGTCGAGACTCGGCGCGGGCCTGCGGACGCGCATGCCCTGCTGTTCCCTTCAGCAGCGGAGCAGGCCCACAACCGTGAGCGTTTCAGAGAATGGAGCTAAAACCGAAACTGAATGACAGTTTCCGCCAGATGCTGTGCTGTGCCAGAGTCGGGGGTAGTGGTGCACCGAAGGGGCTTGCTTCTGTGTTATCCACACTTCCTGCAAACAGGCCGAGTATCCTCTGGAGCTCTTTCTCGAAGATCTTTCAGCCGGCCGCGACGCTGCAACGGAGGCCTTCGTCTGTGTCCAAAAGCTCACACACCAAGGAACCCCCACCTGGAGCGGGAAACACAGCAACGAACACACAACAAATACCACAGGCCATGGGGCCTTTCATCAGACCGTGGCAGCCACCCAAATAGAGTAAATAGAGGTATTGACTCGCTGTTTAGATCGTGATCAGCAATGCAGTCACAAAGCCGCACAGCAATCGTTCTTTGGGGATCGGCGTTCTGAACAGATCTCTGCACAGTTCAGACTGTGATTTACATGTGCCATCTGTTCAATCGCAACGCAGCACGATTTGTCGGATGCACATCCAGCTTCTCCTTCGAATAGGTGTTGCTGTCTTTGGCGGACGCCGAGGAGTTCCTGCGGCAGAACCAATAGCCAGCGCAGGAACCAAATGAGTGACCAGGTATTCGACAGGATCGTGACGATGTTCTGGGTTCTGGGTCCAGGTAGGAGGCGATGTGGGGGGGGCGTTTCCGCTTTGTTGTCACGTCGTTCGATGTTTGCTGGCAAGCGTAGCGATAATTTGATGACACTTCCGCGAATCATAGACTCGCTGTGCATCCGAAGAGTAACGGTTGTAAATCCCTCAGAAAGACATTGATGTCAAAGCATTACGGGTCGGTAAGCGCTGGAAGATCAGGAATGGAGTGAGCGAAGCTTGGAAAGAGAAGGGCCGGGACGCAGAAATCCACCTTGGCATCGCAGCACATCCTCTGCCGTCAGCAGACGCCATACGAAGTAAGCCCTTCCCGCACTTATTAAACATACCTCCCGACCTAAGAGCACTCTTCGGAAAACCCTCCTGACATCATCCCGAATGAATCATCCCCGCCTTTTAAAGCCGTGTTTGCATCAGGGGGTCAAGAGCAAAAGTGCACGTTATCCGACTTGAAGGTTCATGGGTATTTAGAGGTAGGCTTCCAGAAACGCTGCCAGGGTTCAAACGTAGCAATAGTTGTAGTTGCCTGACTTGCAGCCCTGGCTAGAACTATCCATGCACCTTCAATTTCAGTAATCACATTCTCAACCGCTGGCACATCTTGGCTTATGCAAACGGACATACTTCTCTTGAAAATCAGCACTGCTCACACCTGAAGTCTGCATAAAGTAAGACACGCAGACCTGTATTCCAGTAGTCTTGAGCTGATGTCCGGCTTGTCGATAGCTCACGGGGGCTTCATGGAGAATTCTTAAATGAGATCCCCTGTACTTACACCAAAAACCGGAGTTTACTAAATTATAAAGACGCTTATATTGCACCAGATCTCGCAAAGCTGCGCAAGGAAACGCAAGCCGCAAGCCTGTGCTTCTGAAAATGTTCGAGTCATGTACCCTTGTTCGTGATTTTAGGGCCAGGGTCTATGGTCTAGTCTGGGATATGACCAGGACCCCTCGGTTTGACAGAACCCTTCAGGTCCCTGATACTTTTAAAACAGTTTGTGGCCTTCGGGGTAAGAGCCAAGCACTTGTAGGACAGTTTAGCAGCTTGGCGAGATACAGGGTTCAGGGTGTAGATGGGTTTAGAATCTGGGCAGGGATTCCAGGGCTCAGGTCTTTAAGGGTTTTAGTTTAGGGTTTATACGGACTAGCTAAAAGGGTCAAGATGACAATGCTCACAGTAGCCCAACTGTCCAGGCCTGTCGAAGAGCCTTTCGGTAGACCCCGGAAGCCGTAAAGTCTACACCCCAAACTGAACCCCTCAAGAGCAGGAGCAACTGCAAGAGCAGGAGCAAGAGCAAGAGAGCAGCAGGAGCAGGAGCACAAGCCAGCAAAGGAGCAAGAGCAAGATCCCTCGAAACTGACAGTATAGAGTAGAGAGATCTTACCATGTGGAGCTTCTCGCAAGCTTATTAAAGTACGAGGTCGGTCAAGGGCTCGAGCCCGACACTTGCAGCAACTCCGACGAGCTCAACCTCAGCATGTTCGACATGTCCGGCTGTTGTGCTTAGTTTAGTCAGTATCATAATGGTTTAATTATGACTGGGGACCAACCTGCATGTGCTCGTAGTCCTAATTTCGGTGAGGTCTGAGCCATGCCAGCATTCTTTTGACAGCTATGCCTAACACTCGGGGCTCAAGCCCTACTAGAAATTTGAAACCAACCGGCGTTCAGAACACAACCTCAAGCAGAATCGAATGCTGCCGGCAGCCATGACATCTACAGCAGATGTGCCAGTGAGGCGCGGCAACCGCCTCGTCGCATGTACTTTGCGAGGGTTGGGCTCGTTTGCAATAGGTGGAAGCCGGCCGGCGTCGAAATACACTCCAAGCTCGATGGCGTAAAATCCTTACACGTCCGTTTCGAACTTCTTCACTTCTCGTCACTAAGAGTTCGTGGCGTTCCCGCCGGCATTTGAGCTACTTCGGCATTCAAATCAATGATAGGAAAGAAAACGACTTCACGCAGTCGACAAAGAAGTGCACGAAGCATGATCCCTAGCCAACATCGAACACATACAAAGTTGGGTGCACAGTGGCTCCGCTGTCCCGCCAGTTTGCGGTTTCCAACCTCGGCTTTCAATCTATGGGGTTGAGAAGTTGTGTCCCTGTGGCTGGCTGTTGGCAGAGATGACGGGATGATCTCAAACAGAAAGCCTTCGGACAATTGGAAGCCGGGTCTGTCAATTCAGATCGCAAGTGATACCGTCGCGTGTTTGCTGTTCCAGTGAAGTGGCCGCTTTCATCAAACCAAGTGCCAGCCTAAAGGCAAATAGCTCAAGCCCAGCCTCCATTCTGTTAGGGCCCACTGTCAGTGCAAACCGTACATGGCTGCATTTTACTAACATGTTATGTCGTACTATACTTGGCATATACACAATGTAACAGCATACGCTATAGTCACATAAGGTAGTACGAGCTAGTATAATGTAATACAACAAAAATATAAGACCATACAATATAATACGATGTTGTGCAATGTTGTTTAGCTGCTGCATCAAACTACGCTATATAGTAGAATATGCGAGAATATATCACAGTTTAAAGCAACATACAATGATGTAGAAAAAGAGAAGTTTTCATATCACAACATGCTGCTATACAGAATAAAAAAATACAGCAATCTGACACAAAACAAGATGACAAAACAAACCATAATGCGATATAGTAAAACATAGCATTACTTACGATTAAGTAACATCATTGAACACAACATTTCACAATATGGTACAATAGCGCATAATGTAACATAAGACTACAGCCTAGGATAATATTACATAAGGTAGTATAGATCAATAGCAAACTCTATTGTTCCATCGTGCTACGCCCTGTCACATTTTGCTAACAGCCCTTTTTTATATAAGACGATGTGTTGCAAGCATGTGCTATTCTATAGTTCTGCGATATCGCCGTCTAATGTCGCGCAACATAATTTAACAAAACTCGATGGTATAATCGTATAACAGAGTGCAAATATAACATACTACAACATAATCTAACACAATATAATATCATGTATGATATGATACGATATGATATGATATGGTATGGTATTATAGGATATGGTATGACAGGTTTTAACATATTATCATAACAGAATAGAGTATAGTATAACATATGGTATAGCATAAAATGATCTATCTTAACATGCCACAATACAGTAGAAAGTGAAAATAAGGACAAAACCACAATGTAGCTAAATACAATATGATATGTCACAAAACAATAAACCTTTCTTTTTTAAAAGGTCACATGTGTGTCTACACACATGTTTTTTTGGTACAGATGTTTTCATGTGTATGTATGTTAAAACAAACATATATTCATGGACAGACTGAAGAAATCGGAGTTCGGGGGTGGCCGCAGGCGCCGGCTGCGACAGAAGTCGATGGCGCCGGCTGCGTATAGGAGGCCGAAGCAGTTGCAATGTGCAGTTCATGGAGGGTGGAGATATTTTGAAGAAGAGCTTTGTTGGCACTTTTGCCCGCAGGTTTCGACGAAAGATTTGAAGGCGTTGTCCCCCTTGCAATCAGATCGTAGCCACGATCCAGGCAAAAGGCATCAAGCCTATTCTTTTTCATCGCCAGACATCAGACATCTTCAGATCTAGCAGTACTGGCTGTAATTGCTAGCCCGTAGTCACAGCGAGCCAACAGGAGCCCAAGACTGCAGCAGGACCAGACAGAAGCAGGCGTGAACATCACTGTAGAACCGTTTCACAAGGCAGAGCAGGTTTCGACCAAAAATATCTGCATCGGGCACATGGATGGCAGCACACGCGCAGGCGTATCTGGCCCCCATGAACATGCAGCGAAACAACCTTGAACTTCCTCCGGCGTGCAAAGGCTGTCCTTCAGCCTGAAGGACCTGCGGGCTCAAACATGGTGTTATCTTGAGAAAGGTGACCTTCTCGTTGTGGCTTGTGGGCTTCGTGGCGCTTTCGAGAATGTGAGATCCAGTTCAGATGTCCAGCCTTCAGGGCTTTTGGACCTCGGAGTCTGCAGCAGGCTAGCAGATGGCTAGCAGGCTCTCCGTGTTGAGGTTTGTCCACCGTTGCGGACAAAAGTAAAGTCTCCGATGGGTGGCTCCGTGGCCTCGGCCCCAGGAGCGGCACAGTAGCTACGTGGTCGTCAAGCTTGGCCCTTACAGCCTTACAGGGCATTTAGGAAAGCGCAAGCTGCAGGCTTCTGGCCGAGAGGGCTTGACGTTTCTGTCAGAGTCCTGGTGTCTGCTTTTTATTGGCATTCCCGCTCAGCAACGAAGGGCTCCACTTGCGTGATTTCGGGTGTGTATCGAGTGACTCGAAACTCGTTCCAGTCCGGGCTCATTCCTAGCGACTGCCGAATCCTGCATTTTCGCAGGTCTGCGCTCAGCGCCGCGGAACTCTCTGCGCTGGACCGCGTGCTGCGAAGGCGGCCTGCACATCCTGCGCGGACTTGCCGCACGCCAGCGGCACCGAAGCGGTCTCATAGAGAGGAATGCACAGTCATTCGCGGTTCAATGCTACCTCTGACAGCCTGGCCATGCTGACAATTGCTCCACAGCCAGGAAGCGGCCCAAAGCCGCCAAGATGAAGAGCCTCGGCCAAGTGCACTTTGAGAGTATCAACTAAGTAATTTCTCAATTCGGGCCTCAGGTTAAGTTGTGGATGAGTTGGACGATTTTGATGAACAAGCTTTGCCCTTGAAAGAGTCTTTTGTTGGCCAAAGTTGGCATTAAACGCCGCTTCGAAGCAGAAAGAGTCAGCAGTGCTCGTCAGTTGCAAGAGGTTTGAAAGGCGATCCTGTGAAGCACCGGCGAGCATCCTTGTTTGCCATGTCAAGGACAATCATGCTGAACAATCGTCATCCCAGAAAACTCTTTCTGAAACACGAGGAACGAGGGCGCAGGGGAGTCAGACGACGAGCGAAAGGCGCGTCGTGTGCGTGGCCGGTGCGGCTGGGAGAAGCATCTGGTGTTCTAGACTCGGCTGCAGTAATCCCCATGATTGTCCATGATGCAGACCTTGGGCCACTCCCTCCCTGTCATTATCAGCCATGACCTGCCACTTTAGTGTTGTTTGCTTGACTGCCAAAGCTTTGCTGCACGAAGGAGCGAGTGTGTTGCCGGATGTTGCCCGTTGTTCTAACGAGCTTCCTACAGCTGCAATCACATCGCTGGCAGCCTGAGAGTTGAGGACATCGGTGCCAGGAATGTTGAATGCCTCGCACATCGCAGGCTAGATACGACGATCGGGACAGCAACATCTCCTGGCTAAAGCCAGAGAAGGACCCAGAGAGGGTTGGTCGCGTGTGAGGGCGATGTCTCCGTTGTTCCGTGTGCGAAACGGTTCCTTCCCGGAGTTATTGGAACCGTGCAGTCAAGACCCTATCACGGAATTAAGTTGATGCCAGCCACTCCTTTTTACGATCCAAAGGCGCTCGTTGCAACACTGTCTTCTTTTCAGGAGTGCCCGCTCATGTATCAGAAGCTCAAAGATCTGGCCGGTCGCCCATTGAGCTAGCAGCCCCATCAACCGCTTGACAAAGCGTTCGAACGTGGGACATGTCGGAAGGACAGAGTAGTGTAGAGTAGTTAGTAGTTAAATGCTTTGTGGCTTCATTGCCTATATCACTATCACTGAGGTCCGTGATGTCGCCAACAAGGAGTGGTCACTCTTTCAGGCCATGTTTGTCGGTATTCATCCAGGCGTGTGCGTATGCAACCTTTGCATTACGCGCCCAGGATTGCGCACGCAGGAGCTTCATAGCTACCTGTATGGGCTTACTAGTGTGGCTACCTGTAGGGCTATGCATCTGCCTGTCTCATACTGCAGCCTGCGCTGTCACAGTGAACTTTGCGTCATGGCAGGAGCAGCAACGCTCGAATGCAAGTCGTACACTTCCAATTCTATACCTGTATAGCATTGCAACACTCAAGCCGGATCTTCGCCTGTGTACAACAGCTGCTCCAGAAGCTGTTCTGACTGTCGGCTGGCTTCGGAGTGCTAAGCTATTGCCGCGTTCCTTGCAGGTCGACGGTGCTGGGGAACCCATCTGTACATACGAGGCACGCAAATCGTGACATGGGCACATGAGGGGGCCTTTGCTTCGGTGCGACCTGCCGAGAGGTTTCGGTGTAGACTCGAAGGATTTGAAGCGATGTTGACATGGAGTGTGAATGGCGCGCAGCTTGCTTGCACCTGAAGGTTCATGCGGAGGCACAAGTACAATGCGATGTAGTCGCACCGAGTGTTTAAGCTGTTTGCAGTCCTGCTTTTCACATCGTTTCATTGACTTGCTCCAGGGCATCTTATGGATGCCGGTGGTTGTGCTGTCGTCAGGATGCCCAATACACCGTCTACCGGGAGAGCCAGCACTTCCAAGCCTGGCATCAGGCAACTCGGTCTCGGCGCGTTTTTTCAGGATCCTCTGTGCCCTGACAAACTGCCCGCCGCCGCCTCACTCGGCTTCTTGCCGCGTTCTGGGAAGCGAAACCTGACTGATGTAGTCTTGACACGCTTTCTTCTGTCAGGATGCGTTCGAAAAGGGCAACGACCCTGAGGAGAGTGCCTGCTGGTTTGTCTGAGAGCTCCAGGGTTGACTTTCGTCGACTGCACGAACTGGGAAGTTTCAGTCAATGGAAAGCCTAACCATGGAGATCTCATGGGAGATGCGTGTTGCCACGAAAGCCTATCATGTTGCACGAGAAATTATAGTATGTAGTTCGCTGTGGCTTCTGGTGGGCATGACCACACCGGCATCATCTTTGATGCAAGTTTGCGCCCCATGGGCAAGTCAACAACGTCTGAACAAACCGCCAGCCCCGATTCGATGCTGGGTCAGCTTGTACAATCTTGCTGACGTGAGGGCTGAGAGCCTAGCGAGAGGTGCCATCAAGAACTGGGAGTGCTTCCCTACAGATTTGCTTTCTGGCTTGGCTGCTGATGGGCCGCTGATTCTTGCATAGTTCGCGACAAGTACTTTGGGCTTCATGTGACGGAGGGCATTCAGATCCCCGCTTCGCGTCGTCAGCGTGCGGCGCTATTGCACCCGTACGCAAGTGGGCCAAGGCGAACAGCTCGTGCTGGGTGGGGAGAGCACAAGTGCAAGCCAATGTATACACACGGTAGCAGAAATAAATGCCCACTCGTGATAAGAACGCGCGCTTCGCTGGAAGTAGATCGCCGCGTCGGAGCACAAACGCTTTTGGTGTAAATAGCTCAGCCTTCCACTTCATCCGTTGGCATTTGGTATAGGGTGCAAGATTTAAAGGCCCAAGTCATGCAGGCTGAGGATTAAAGCAAATTACGTGACAGGACGCGCGGCAAATCACCGTCCCAGCCTCAGCACCGAAAGAAGTAGAAACACGTGTGGAGCTTTCGCACAGTTCTGCTTGACCAGCATTCGCTTCTGTCTTCAATTGCTGCAAGGTGGTGCTGATGCTCTCAGATTCGAGTTGGCTCCCAAGAATTGGTCCTTCTGTGGGTATCGGGCGGAGGCCCACTAGGTTTGCTTCGGTAACGCGAGGGAGAGGGAGAGCGAGAGAGAGATATACATTTTGGTGGGCGAGCCAATGGCCTGAGGGTCGGGGACTCCGACCCCTACGCCCAGAAAGAAAGAAAGAAAGAAAGAAAGAAAGAGAGAGAGAGAGAGAGCTGTGTGCAATGTAGGGGGTTTCCCCCTGCATCATAACCCTGGCGAAAGAAAAGAGCTGTGTACAAGCACACAGACCCCGAAACGGGGACATGTAGCTCGCTTTCCCTTTCCTCTATAGCCGAGTCCATCCAGCCGGAATGGTGGAGGGGGAAGCGCCTTGCGCGCAGGTCGAGGGGACGCTGTTGCCCCAAGCAAAGCAAAGCAAAGCAAAGCCAAAGAGCGGTGTGCCATGACCCAATCACTCTGCAACCCAATCATCTAGCGCATCGGTGTTTGAGCTGCTTGGCGTCGGATGCGGGTACGTTGCAGTTGGTGCACGTCGCCTCTGTACCTAGCCTTCAATTTCCGCTGGTCCGTGAACCGGCATCCGATCCAGAGTCTCGAACTTTGAGGTAAATGCTATGAGCTGCGAACCGTCCTTGAAGCTCTAGACTTGTGAAATTCTTGCTTCGTGCGCTGAATACTAAAGTCGGCCAGCGCAGTCGGCGGCAAGCGCTGAAGCGGGAAGTTGGCAAAGTTGCTCTGGCTTTCAGCACCACGCGCAGGTTGCGTTCACGGTCACGCCTGGGCAAACAGCAACAACAACCCAAAGCCTGAGAGGCTGTCACCTCCTGTTGTCCGGTTGTGTACTTGCCACCGAGCCCTGCAAGATTCAGTCACGGTCGAAGTTTCCCAAAACCCCGAATCGCGCGCCGCCCAGGCAACTACACGGGCGGCAGCTTCCAAGCCAAGGTCCCCAATGCGGCGAAGCGCAAGGCCGATGCCGGCCTGGCACACTTTGAGCATGACTGACCATGAATTTGCTTCAGTGCAACACGAGTGAAGCTCAGGTAACTCCCCTCTGATGTCCATGTTTCATGGTTCTTAGGCCAAGATGTATTTGATTTTGCTGGTGTGGGAGCGCCAGAGGGTTGAGGCATCTGCTCCAGAATAGTCCAACAGCGACGAGTTCGTTTGCAGGTCACTCAGTGCATCTCGATGGATGCCGGGGACGCCTTGATCTTCCCTGCCAAGAGGTCCCAGAGTGAAAAGAGGTAAGCGGCTAGAATGTCGCAGTTCACTAATCCCGCGACCCGTGTTGTTCCCTCAGCGACAGAAGCATGCTCGGGATCCGTCTTGAAGCCAAGCTTGCTGAAATGCAGCCTGACTCTCACGCTGTCCTCATACTGCGCAGAGCATGGGGGAACAGTCTTGCAGAAAGGTAGCTCCAGAACTTGATGCTTCAAAGAACAATCTCACACACCAAGCAAGGCAGTAGTTATACTGCTTCACAGAGCAGTGCGTTCAGGCGCGCGCTCGCACACCCTTTCCCTGCAATCACATGGAGCAACACTTCCGCACCAAATGATTGGATGTACAATGGGGAGGGAATTTGTCCCGCTTTCTTACACTGCCGACATCTTGACCCGAAGCTCATTCAATGCTTGCAAGACGCGTGGGCACCAGGCTGATGCATCGTGTCACCGTCGTCAAGTACGGTGCCCAGGTCAGGTCATAATATGAGTCCTGAGTGGGGGCGCGGCCTCTTACTATATGGCCTGTTTCCTAAGGTCGGGCGTCCGGAAGACGTTGGTGATGTGGGCCTGGGCTCGGCTCTGAGACTCCCAGAGAGAGGAGCTCAGGAGCTCGCTAGCCAGCAGATGCTAGCAGATGCTGCTGAGCTGTGCGGTGCCGCGAGTTCCTTAAAGAGGGTCCCGGGGCGCGGGGGCGCTTTCAAAAATCGCAGATTGCGTGCCCAACTGCCGAGGACAAGCAGTCAAGCCGCTACCACACGGCGCCCGTGCGAGCTTGTTGTGATGCTGCGATCTGTCCTGCTTCACGCAGTTTGCACACACACATCACATGGGCGTATGAGTAGAGAGTGTGAGTCATATGCCTTATACTTGCGAACTGGAGTAGATCATAGCCGAAGTCGAAGCCAGACTGTCCTTACTGAGCATTAATGGAAGTGGTTTACGCCCAGATCCTTACTGAGCCTTAAGTGGGAGTTGTTCAATTACCAGCCCCAACTAAGGCATGCCGCCCTGTACTACAGACTCCGGACTCGGTTAACGACCCTATAGTTATAAGTTATAGGTGCATCAGCCGTTTTTTCGAGATGAACAGCAGCGTACCAAGAAATCCACACACACACACACACACGCACACACACACCCGCGCGCGCACACATGGATTCCAGGTTCGAAGCCGTTGATCATGAGGGGTGGAGATTCACCGAATGTTCCGGTTGGATTCAACTTCGCCGGCATGCATGCTTGCTTTGATCCCGCAGCAAATCTCTCGCTATCGAACCGGCAAACCCCGCGGTTTTTTCCATGATGGTCCGTCACATTCAGCTGCTGCTTAGCATTACCACGCTTGCCAATGTGGAGGCTGTGAACCTTCGTTCCAGAGTCTTCGGAAACAACCTTACCGGCCTTTTGGAACACAATCGAACTGACTATGCACCGGCCCCGCATCCGCGCCTGTGCGCATTTGTCATTACAACCTCCTGCCTTCCGTTTTAGTTCATGTTTGACGGAAACCCATAACATCTCGACTGCACAAAACAAAGTTGGCAGCCCAGGCGCCACCACCAGTTTATGGCAACCTCAACGCGGTATGGGACCAACCCTCACACAGCTTGCGGGCTGGATTCTGCAGCCCTCGCTGCTGGACTGCAAGTCCAGCTTCCGTTTTCTGCTTTACGGTCGGGTTGACCGCCCGCAGCAACTGCATTAAAAACGCATCAGAAAGCATCAGAAAGCAAAGCACAATCACCTTGGTCTGGTGATTTGTGCCCGAACCTGAGCCGGCATCAAGGTTCGTGGAACCGACTATCTTGCAGTGGCCTCAGCGCAGGCCATGCAAGACGGATGTTGCAGGTGCAATCGGATCCTGGGCTGCCAGAGGGCTGCGAGCTGTGGGGGTCCCATGCGCCCCCATGTTTTGCAGATTCCCTGATCCTATGCCCAGCCAAGGAATGGCGGAGGAGGACGCACCGCTAGCCTGGGATGCGGATCATGTGGCAAAGGGAGATTTGTCAGGCAGCTGCCTCGAGGATTCCAGATTTGGACACCAGCATCAGCCCAGATCTTTCACAAAGAATACAAGTTCGTGGTTGTGGACATCTGCCCGCACTCCCACAATGCCATGTGGTGCCCTGCAAGAGCAGGGCAAGCCAATCAGTTTGGAGTCCACAACCATTTCGACTTCGCCACGGTACCCCACCACTTTGACAACTACTACTTCGAGTTCACACCGGAGCCCTGCAACCACGACATGCAGTCCCGCTTGGCCAGGATGTCCAAATGCCACTTGCGGTGACCGCAGGGACTCAGCCCAGGCATAGATGTGACAAAACAAAGCAAAAGGAGAGCTTCCTGCTCAGGCATGAGATGTTGCCCTCGGAAGTTTTCCGTTAGGGTTCCCAGCTCTACAAACATACCGTTTCCAAACCAGGTTCCATCAGGCTCGGTCCAAAAGCTCGCGACTCCAACTCTTACTGTATGCTGAGCCCTGCTTGACCTCCGAAGATCCTGCCGTCGCCAGGGCGGACAGCCTCTGAGAAAAGGCTGAAGAGCTATGGCGCCGTGGAGTGTCGGAAGGTGGACACCGGCCAGGCGGTTTGTCCGCTGTGTTTCTAGCATGTCGCCCTTCCCTAAGACGATTTCACGAGACTTCTGCCGTCTACGGCCAGAGACCCCTCCAAAGTGGGCCGTCGCAGATTGGCTTTGCCAGGCTCTGGCTTCGTGGCGAACTTATCCGAGCGCGGTGCCATGGGCCGCTCGGAATCCCTTCGGCCTCAGACAAAGGGGCCGGGGTGGTGCGTTGAGAAAAAGTGCCGTGGCCTTCCTTTGTCTGTGGAGTCTGGCAGTCAGAACGGTGATTCTTCAGGCCCACGTCTGCAGGCTGCCCGCATCCCGCATCTACGGGCTCGGAGTAGAATTCAAAGTTTCACACTCATGACCCTATAGCTATCACATCACAACACCAAAGCCTACCATGTTGCGCAACTCAAAACCCCTGGCCAATAGAACTGCTGCAGGGCTACTGTAGGGTAAGGTTCGGGTGTGGCTCAAAGGCCCAACAAATCACAGGATCTTTCTGACACAAGCGCCTTCAACCCTTCCGTTCACCAAGCGCCACAAGCGCGACAGAGGGAAGCTGGGTTCCCGTCGGAGGCCTGCAGGCTTCGGGCGATCAGTTCAGGGGACACATTTATCACTGGCGGCTCTGCCGAACATGGCTCGACAAATCTGACTTTGCTTGAACGATTCGTGCACAGGCCGAGTCCGTGTAAGGAGCGCGCCCCATGAGAGGTCTGCCAGCAAAGCACCAGCCTCTGAACTGCGCGACAGAATCTCTCAGAGGGTACACGCGTATGCCCGCTGTCCTGTACCGGACCTATGTAACCACGGTGATTGCACCCCTCTTATTAGTTCGAGAGATTGCAGGGGATGTTTCGGAACTTTGGCATCGGCATCGGCGACAAGCCATCTGGTATCAGCATGGAGGCGCGCTTTAGCGACGTGAGAGCGGTTTGCTCGTGCAATCGTCTTGGTTCTTATGTCTTTCACCTTGCTGAAGTCGGAATTGTTTGGTTGACTGATGTCACTGTCAGGCGGTTGCAAATCCGCCCAAGCCGGTCGAAAGGCGGGATCCAATTGCATCGTGGAGGGTCGAGATTCAAAGTAGATGTCTGCTTCTCATCCAATCAGAGTGGCATACAAGTATCGGCGCTTGAACCATGTCGTATCAGCGAGTCACCGCCCTAGTCCCGAAGCCCTGAAACCTACAAGTATTTACACCTGGCTCGGAGGATGTACACTCCAGTCAACTACCGCTACCGCATGGCGGAGGATGCCGAGGTAGCGCTTGGCCATTGCTATGCAATCATTCATGATACACCTCCCCGGACTCCCCCTGGCCCCCCTTCTTGCTGTGTTACTCCGCACCATGGTCCCACTTTTGAGGCCGAGGCCGGGATTCCTGGGCCCATGGCGCACGGGCCTTTCTGACGCAGGGAAGAAGCAGACGGCTGGTCTGATGCCAGGTCAGGATCAGGATGACGCATGCATGTGTCCACATGACCCACGTAACGCAGACAGGATACATTTAAGATTCGGTGTCGTGATGCATCCCCGGAGTTCAGAGTATCAGAGCTCACGCTCGCGGAAGCCCAACGAACAAAGGCTGGTTTGCGAAGGATTCATAAGCTGGGGCCACTCAGATTCTGAGGCGGCCAGAGCTGCGACGAGAGTCCGACCGCCGACGGCGGGGCTCCCGGGACGAGGCTATCTGCTCCCGGGTTGTGAACGTTTGCATGCAAGGTTGGGGCTTCGGCCGTTGTTGCAATTTGGGCACCCAACGTTGAGATCTGCAGCCACAGCTCTGTAGCTCTGGGCTCAAGCAACCAACGTGTTGATCCTGGGCCCATTGGCCAAAGTGAAGACGGGTCCCGCACTCAGAGACACCACGCGATCGACGCGGCTTTTGAAGTCTTGCAGCAGATTGCTCTCTCAGGCCAGGAAGGAGCGACCCAACATGGGAAATAAGATGTGCTGCCAATGTAACGATGCCAGGATCTCAGAGGTCCCAGGCCTTGCAGAGAAGAGTCTGCAGGCTCCTCCCGGGGCACATAGATACCCAAAATGTGTGAACAGCGTAAGTTATTTCCAGTTTTAGACGTCCCGTCTCCAGAGCTCCTATGAACCTTGCATTCTTACATTGCGTTCGGCCTTGAATCCGACACCTCCAGCCTCCAGCAACTTTGAAGTAGGAGCAAATTGCCGACGTGATGTGAGTTTCGAGCCAGAAGTCACGAGCGGCAAACGGCTCCCGGTGGCGGCTTCCATATTGGAAGGGTGTAGGCTCTATAAGCTTCCGGAAGCCGCCTCAGCGAGGATTTTTCTTTCCCCATGCATGTCTCCGGAACGGCGTTCCCACACTAAGTAACAACACCTTTGGCAGATTGCAAAAGCCCATCTTATCCCGTCTTCGTACTGTCATATGCCAGGGCGCCGAGGAAAACGTCACAGCAGTGGTCGCCAGGGGGTATGAGGCGTGGGGTGCTTCAGAAATTTGTTGCGAAGCACTGGCAGGGAAGATTCAGTTGTCGGGCGTGCTAGAAACTTCAGAACTACCGGTCAAGCTTTCCAGCCAGTGTAGATAATGCAGCTTCGCCGGTCCTAAAGCGTGGATGGATCTTTCCTTGAGGTTGCTGAAACAGTGCTTCGAGGGCACTCTGCAGAGCCAGTGAAGCAAGTGGCATGCAAACACGGCCAGAGTGTGGAAATGCTCATTGAACACATACAAGTGGGCTTTTGAACCGGATCCACCAAGTGGCGGTGCTTGGTGCGACTTCGCTGCACGAGCGCATGGTCTGCACGATTGAGAGCACCGGAGGTGGACCCGGACGAGACCCTCGATTCCAAGCGCGACTCGCTCTTTGCTGGGACATCGTTTTTCCTTTGGCATCAGTTGTCGACCAGTTCCTCTGTGTCTCCCAGAACTTGGAGGTTTCTGTGTTATGGCCTACCATGCCCAGATGGTGAGCTGTCGTGAACCCTTTAATTCCTTCCTTGGTGGACCGTGCTGCAGCCAAGGAACTGTGGTGACCATAGTATTTCAGAAGCCCGATGGCTCCAACAAGGACAGCCCTCTAGGTAACCCGTTGTGACCATTGCATGCCTGTGGCGATGTACACTGCACCTTCTCAACTGCACAGAGGGCTGATAGCAAAAGGAGATAAATTTCACCATGCGGCCGTGGGGCATCGACTTCACCAAGGCTGTTGGGCACCCGTCTTTCGAGGGCTGAGGCTTCTTCGCTCTGGATACTGTGGCATGATGTCCGGGGCGTTTCCACCACAATGCTGTGGAGCCGAGGTCCCAGTGACTGTGAAGCGAGTCCGCGCGAACTCCCACGCAGCCAGCCTGGGGGTGCAGACCGCGTCTCTTCTGCGACAAGAACTGTCACTGTCGTGTTGACTTCTGAGCTTCGGTGCAGTTTGGGGATGAGGGGGCGGTGTCGGAAGGGTTAATGACGGTTAATGGGTTGCTTCTCTCACCTGGCCGGCCGTTCCTGACTCTGAACCCGGATTATGAGGCACGAGGCTCTAAGCAGACACAACAGAGGCCGACACCTTTCCCAAGAAGCTACTGAGGACTGGGTTGCTTTGAAGATCGTGTGCGGCTCAGACCGACAGAATTCTGCAAAGGCCCCGAATGTTGTTCATGATCTGGAGAAGCTTGCCTTCAAGTTGCCATTGCATGCTTGCTGCTAAGCCATTCGAATTCTACTCTGATCGGCCCACTAGGGTACCACCGTAGGCTGTCCCTCTGGCGGTCAACTAGGTCCTGTTAGGAGCTGCCGGTTTGCAGCGGCTGGAATTCTAGAAGTTGAGTTTTAATTTAATGGCGAAGTTCATAGGTCGCTGCTCCTGTAGAGTGTTCATGTCAACTGTAAAGCGACGGGTGGAGCGTACACAGCTGTTTGTTTATCTGCAGCTTGCCCAGGCTGACGCAGTAGAGGTAAAGTCCGAGACACACTACTTTGGCATGTTTACCGTTAGCATCGAAGAACCTGCCCGCATGTCTGGGATTCCGTGCTGTCTCCATCAAAAAGTGTGGCTCGTGTGGTGCTAAAGGTTCGCCGGAATCTTGCACCAAACAAAGGACTACAGTAGCCCCGGTCAGGAGTACAAACGCGATGCGCATGATTGCAGAAACCTAGGCAAGCCCCGTTGGATTCTCATGTGCAGACCCCGCCCAGGGTGAGAGGGATATGCCGGAGGAGTCCCTCCCTCGGGTTTGTGTGTGTGTGTGTGATGTGATGTGGTTCGGGGCACTTAGACAAGATTCAGTTCTGGCAAGGCTTGCAAGCAGGCATTCGGGCTGCCCAGGTGGCTTCGGGTTTCGGCAGGAAGGCTCCTGAGCTTGGATGCACGGGTTAGCCTGGGAACACTCGTTGAGCATCTTCAGTTCTTGACCTTCAGTCAGTCATGCTGCACGTTCAGCGTTGCAGTGCAGATGTCGTTGAGGGGAAGTGTCACTGCTAGCATGACCTGACGCTGCCAGGTACAAGACTCGAAACATCTGCTGAGGGTGTACCGTTGTTAGAAGGCCCCGAAGAAACATCCATATGTTTTCAGGCCAAGAGGGACCGAAAGCAAGTCTTTGGAGGAGGAAGACCGGGAAGACCCATGATTAGATAGTCAACTCGAAAGTCATGTTGCAGCAGGGTGGCCGTGGGCCAGCTGTCATCTTGCCTGAACGATGTCACATAGTCACTGTTGTCGCTCCGAAATAATCCAATGCCTCTCCGCATAGACCAGCTTTGAGGATGGTGATTACGAGCGATGCAGATAGCATGTAGCCCTTTGTGCTACAGGCCCATGTTAAGGAAGCGTTGCAAGAGTTGGACGCTGTCCCGCCTTAGTTGTTGCCGTTGCCCCACATTGCGTGCTTAAGCCTGTCAAAGATGCACGGGCCATGAGGTTTGCGGAAGCTATGCAGATAATTCAGAAAAATGCCCCGGTCTCAGTGTTACTTGAGCTTCGGTCCTTTGAGTATGATCGAGACAAGGTAGGGCTGCATGATTGCATGAAATGGCTCCCCCTGAGAGGTCCTGAGCCTGCCGGAAAGAAAATGAAGCTGGCAGAGGCGGGAAGGGAATGTGCATACAGTGCTGCTCTCTATGCCCTCACGCCCTGCCCAGACCACCAACACGGAAGAGCAGCCGCGCAATTTTTTTGGGTGCCCTTGTGTCAGTTCATTCCCCTTTTGCAGGTTGGATGCATATCCGCACATGGCCACGTCGGGAGTAGATGAGCAGGGCCCAGATCTGCACTTCTTCCTCGTGGCTTTAGTGTGCTAGCTTAGTAAAGCCCTCGAGAGAGGCTGCAAGGTTCTTTGGGGTTTGGATCGGTGCATACAGTATTTCGTCCCTACGTTGGAAAATGGTATGTTAGGAAGTGATGGGCTCTCAATGCTTGCAAGCAGCAGGGAGACGCAGGTCGCAATGATTCGCCTGCACGTTCGTAGTCGTAGCAGTGTGTCTCACATATAACCTGAGGCTCCAAAGGTCTGAATTGCCTCAGCTTCGTTTTGCCTTCACTTTTTGGGAGCCCCCCACCTGGACTAAAGCCTTCTACATCATGTTTTCGCCGGGCAGTCAGGCTGGGCGTTGAGGATTCGTAGGTGGCTTAGGTTTAGTACGGGCAGCGCAGGGAGCGGTAAGCAGGTCAGCGAGCCTCGGAGGTTTGCTGCCTCCTGCCGTTTTGCAGAAGAGGAGAACAGGTACGTCTCAAGGACGAAGGTGGAGAGCCGCCTTGCGGCTAGCGATTCAAGCATCGAGGAAGCATTGCAACCGCCTTATCCCCGAGACATACCTTTGAAACACGTGTCTTTGGCGGCCCGGGGTCGTTTGCTTGCCTCCAATAGCCATGTCTGCTCTCGGTTGGCTTAGAGGAATGCGGGAACAGCAGTGAGGCAGCGGCAGGCGGTTGTCCAAAGCAGGCTTGCGAGGCAAGCACGGCCCGTCGTTTCATCCCGTAGTTTGCTGGGTGGGGCATGCATGGGCGAGTGTTACAACAAGTAGAGCTAGCAATGGCACCTGACGAGGCACATGCAATTTAAGGTTATTCAGAGACTGTTCCACTTGAGAGTAGGATGGTGGCTTCATCAGCCTTTCTGTATTACGGGGTCATACGTCTCAGTCCACAGGGAAGGCTCAGACCAGAGCCGTGAAGGGAGCGTTGGAAAGTATCACTCGTGAGGGTTCGCCGTGAGTGTGCATGTGTTTTTGATCTGCGCAGTAACCAAGACAGAAGCTTCATGCACGAGTTTTCCGCAAGCAACTCGGCCTTGCGGCCCTCGTCTCACCACCGACAAGTCAGGCAATCTTGCAGCCAAGACATGTTGGCAGCTGTGATCCTTGAATGCCTCGAAGTGCTACCTGCACGCCTGCAAGAAGTCATACTCTAGGAAGGCGGATGCTCAGGCTGAACAAGATGCACTGCAGAATCAAGGATCCCCGTCAAAGTCTCAAGGTTCGTCTTGAAGATCTGGCAGACAAGCTACAGCAATGGTGTAACCAAAAGTCTTTTCGATGTTGCCGCGCGTTGCGGAGGTTTGAAACGCGGGAGCTTAGAGTTCGAGAGACTGCGTAGCTGCGGACGCTTGAAGTCTAAGCAATGTTCAGGTCCAGCTTCAGCTTTCCTCGAGCATGAAGAACAGTAGTTAGAAGCCAGGGAGATCACGACAAGCGAGAGGACTTGACACTGATTGGAATCTTGCCGCTGCCTTTCCCTCTCCCCTCTCTCTCTCACACTCTCATTCTCTCTCCATCTGTGCTTCAGAGGGAGGGAGTGACCGGAAGCCAAAGGGAAGGTTTTTCCCAATAAAAAGGTTGATGGCAGGGAGCTGTCGGTCGTGCTTGTCCCTACTGTTGCGTTGCAACCGAGTTCTAGTCCTGCTTGATCACATGCATCCGGACGTTTAGTCGTGGTTTATTCCAAAATAGCTCGAACAAGGGTCGAAGCACACAATCTCCAGCCGAAGATTGAGCAAAGAAGTTCCATGCACCAGTTTCGCATGCAGCTCCGCGCAACCATTGAAGCTGATAGGTCGCTCTTTGACAGACCCGCCCCGAATTTAATCCTTCCCAAGCGGCCGGCGGCAAGTCAGTGCCAGGGTGTGATGGCGGCCAAAGTGAAGTCGTCCTTTCACCCAAAGCCTGGTCCGGGAAGGCAGTCTTCAAATTTCTGTGTTCGGGTCTTCAAGCCTCTGTGTTTGGTAAGGCGGCTTACATGCATCCACTTCTCTCCTCTGCAACAGTCTTCAGGTTATTTCAGGTTACAAGGCCTTCCAACAGCTGTGCCTAACCGAAATAGATACTTGGCTTCTATACAGGGTCAGCTCTGAAGCCATTTTAATCGTTTGGCCCGTGCGGCCCTACAGCAAGAAGGACCGTGATGGGAAGAACAATGAAGAACATGCATAATTCACGAGAGACCGAGCATTTGCACTTTGCTGTGGTCTACGAACAATCCGATTTCGCTTTGATCGTGTCGGGTGGACGACCCGCGCAGTATAGAGGTTGAGTCGCACCTTCGCCCCACTCTGACGAGCCGATGCCTTGAAGTCCGTCTATCCCAACTACGTTTTGTCGCAACACGGACAGGTCGCTGCAATCTGGATCGAGGCGGAAGCTGCGAGGTTTCACGCTATACGCAGCTTCCAACAGCTGCTCTGCTCTGCCGCAGGCCGCTGGAGGGGCCCAGGCCCGGGCCCCCACCGACACCTTTGATGAACACCTCACTTCAGGCGGGCTCTCGGCGTCGCCCGCAAAGGAGGTCTTCATGGCATTCGCAGCTTCGATTTCGCTGCTGCAAGTCCTACAGGGTCTCTTGGCGATGTCCCACGTTTGCAAGCTTATGTTCGCAGTATTTCGCAGTGTGCAGGCCGTGCGGAAGCAAGCACAGCCCGCACCGTTTCCCCAGCAGGCGAGCTGGCCGGATTATGTCAGGAGCAGTGGAAGTCGTCCCAGTCCCAGTCCCAGTCCCAGTCCCAGTCCCAGTCGCAGTCGCAGTCGCAGTCGCAGTCGCAGTCGCAGTCGCAGTGGCAGTGGCAGTGGCAGTGGCAGTGGCAGTGGCAGTGGCAGTGGCAGTCGGAGTAGTAGTAGTAGTGGGGAGTAGTAGTGGGGAGTAGGAGTGGGAGTAGGAGCAGGAGTAGGAGCAGGAGCAGGAGCAGCAGCGGGAGCAGTTTGCGCTCACGCAGCGGTTTTGGATCAGGTCTCCGTGAATCCTGCCGGCCGTCCTTCTGGACTGAGGCCACCGTTGCTGCCCCTCGGAATTTTCGTTCGGTGCATTTGGAGGTTGGGGCTCTTGCTCTCCAGACTTCGAGGTTGGCAATTCTTTTCACATTGGCATCCATGGGAGAACGACCCCACTGTCAGACGTGCAGCCCAGGACCGGGGTCCTCGAGTTTCAGGCGGCACCCGCCGAGACCAAACAGGCTTCGGGCATTCGGTTAGTTCTTTCAATTGCTTCGGTTCTGCACCGAAACGGTACCCCGCCACGCGCAATAGCGACTCCTTGTCATGCTCATTGCTGTTGTTTTGAGTCATTCGTGTTATTTCGACTGCTACCGGCTCTGGAATCGAAGGAAGTCGCCGTTCATTAAAAAGAGCACGTTTAGTGCAGAGCTTTCAAGCGTCAGGCTTATGCGCCACCACCAAGAGCCTGGAACTGAGCTCAACGGGTGGAGGTCTGATCTCACGCTTCTGTGGCTTGGGAGATTTCATCTCGCACTTGCGGCTTCGTATTGCGGCTTCGTATTGACGGCGTTCGTTGCTTCGCACATCTTCGCAAGGTTACTAGCCGATGTGCTGTTGGGTTTGTGAAGCTTCGAAAGGTGGCCATGGTAGCGAGCATGCCAGCGCATCGTCCGTGGCGTCGGCATGTTTGTTTCTTGTGAGATTGTTTCAGGAGGAGCGAAGCAGGTGCATGTCAGTGGCTTGCTTGAACTGCACTCGTATGCTGCACTGTCTTCCTTTGAGGATTTTGAGGCAGGCCATGGGCATACCACGGCCTGTCTCCTGGCTCCTGTAGCAACACTGTCAACGTCCTTCCCGAAGCCTTGCGAGACCTGAGCCTTGCTGCCCCAGCTGGCAGGGCGTACTGGGTGCCTGGGTCGATGAGGCCCAGCCACTGCTACGGAAACTCGAGGATCATGGACGAGGGCTTTGGATCTCGGCTTGAGCCTACATCCTTTGCGATCATACCTGGAGCCAAACGCTTTGCCTGCAGAGAGAGGTCGCAGGCATCTTCTTCAGGAGGAGTTGAAGCACCGTGTTTTTCCACGGTAGGTCGCGACCATCGGAGGGCTGGAGTACTACTCAGCCTCCAGCCTGGAAGACAGTAAGCGCCGTGAAGCGAAGCACCACAAATCCTTTTTGCCAGGCTTTTGGAAGAACAGACCCGGGAATATGCTTGAATCCCAGTATCATTGAGCTCGCCCCCTTCAGGGTGTCGCCTTGCATGTCGCCCGCGGTGCCTTCACCGATTCCTACGCCGGATCCTTGGGCAATGGCCAGATTTCGCAACATGCTTTTGGTGTGCAAATTATGCTAAGAACGCGGCGTCCATCTTGTAATAGTGCCGCACAGGGCGAGGACTGGAAGGCATGAAAGACTCCAAACTCCATCCCCCGAGAGGGATACAGAATACAGAGCCACTTTGGAGCAATCTGCACACTGACTCCGTCAAAGGCAATTTGGAATTTGCAACATAATCAACAGGAGTTCAGGATTGGCAAGGCTGTCCCGCATCCACCAAAGATTGCTCGACAGCTGCTCCAGGTTGAAAGCTCATGTCAATGTCACGATGACCGATGACAGCAACCGTACCATGAGCCCTGCCTACGCTTCAGCGTGTCTAGCACGAAAGCTTTGCTATGCGACTGTAAACCAGGATAGGGGAGTGCGCCTTCGCAAGTTCATATCACATGTAGCAAAGCTGCTTGGAACACAGACTTGCTGGGCAGTGACCTCAGCAGAACAGATGCCAATTGATAAGCCCTCGGTGGAACAACACTGTCATACAGTTTGAACGTTGCTTCCTGTCTTGTCAGCGCAGAGAATCCGACCCCTTGGAGCCATGCGGCTGCTTCTGGCTGCGTGGCTCTTTCTGGCGCCCGACTCCGGGCCAAGCATTAATTGTGTTGTGGGTTCCGTTGATTGCAGCTTCCTTTTCGATAGAAATGCCTTCAAACCACGCTTCTGCTCATCGCAAGACCTGTCGTAAGACCTTGTCAGCTGGTACAAAGGGTGCGACCGCTCTCGCGGACGTGCGGCCGTGTTATCAAATCGATGAAGTCAAAGTTTCCCTGACTTCGCAACGCCACAGCAGGCTCCAGCGAGGTACCAAAATCAGGGCCCGCTACAGCGAATACCGCGAAAGTTCCGCGCAAGCCTGTTTAGCTGAAGTAGCCAGGTCTAGGCAAGGGCTCGTTGCATGTGCGCTATTCACTACTCTACTGCTGCTACTAAGCTATTACTACTACTGCTGCTACTGCTACTACTACTACTACTACGACGACGACGACTACTACTGCTACTACTACTACTACTAATGCCACTGCCACTGCTACTGCCACTGCCACTGCCACTACCACTACCACTACCACTGCCACTGCTACTGCTACTGCTACTGCTACTCCGACTACTACTACTACTACTACTACTACTACTACTACTACTACTAATGCCACTGCCACTGCCACTACCTCTACCTCTACCTTTACCACTACGACTACTACTGCTACTGCTACTACTACTACTA
>CAJNDV010026780.1:4131-48328 GCA_905221635.1 Symbiodinium sp. CCMP2456 | reverse complement strand
TGCCACTGCTACTGCCACTGCCACTGCCACTACCACTACCACTACCACTGCCACTGCTACTGCTACTGCTACTGCTACTCCGACTACTACTACTACTACTACTACTACTACTACTACTACTACTAATGCCACTGCCACTGCCACTACCTCTACCTCTACCTTTACCACTACGACTACTACTGCTACTGCTACTACTACTACTACTACTACTACTACTACTACTGCACCACCACTACGACCACCACCACCACCAGCACCACATGTGACGACGACGACAGCGACGACGAATAATACTACTACCCCTTCTCCTCCTACGCTTGTACTACTGCTGCTACTGCCACTGCCACTTCTACGTCTACTGCTACTCCTACTCATCCTCCTCTGCTGCTGCTGCTGCTACTACTACTACTACTACTACTAATAGTACTAGTACTACCTACTAAGCTACCTACTACCTACTACCTACTACCTACTACCTACTACCTACTACCTACTACCTACACCTACACCTACACCTACACCTACACCTACACCTACACCTACACCTACTACTACTACTACTACTACTACTACTATCACTCCTCCTCCTCATCCTGCTGCTACTGCTGCAGCTATTACAAAAACTGCTTTGCATATACAAACATATGTATATGTATATGTGCATATTTACGCAGATCAATTGGAACGTGCGTATATACTTATGTATGATAGTTCAAGCTCCAGCTCTGTATCCCAGACGCCTTTCGCCCCAACAACGGCGACATGGCAATTTAAATGCCCACCGGAAAGTGGTCCACAACAAATTCATCAATGCAGTGTTGGTTCCTACGTAATCCACAGCCTGTCGCCTGTTGATCAGATGTAAGAGCCTGAGGAGGTGGCCCTTGGCTTCGTTCAGCCTCAGCCTGTCGCGCAGCATCTCGTGCCAGCTCCACGTGCTGCTTTGCTGAGACATGCAAAGTGTTGTTCTGGTAAATGTTTCGTGAGTTCGGAGTAGCTGAGTAGCTTTTGCTGGGATGCATTGCGAATGCCATGTGTTGGTCCAGATCGTTCAGTGAGCGAATGGCCTGGTTAAATACCACCCCAAGTCTGCTAAACGAGTGTTTTTACATTCGGCAAAATTTTGGTAAAAAGCTAAAACTAAGTAAACAATTACGTAAAATCTAAGGTAAAAGTAAATTTGCATGTGATGTAATTGTTTTACATGACATGTAAAAATCATTTACTTGGTGTGTCATTTTTATACCTTGTGTTTTGATTACGAAAATCTGTTCTTTGGCGGCTTGGTTTTGCAGATTTACTTTAGCCTTTCATTGGGTATGCGGTGCTTTCGTGTGGCTGGCTTACTTCCGAGATGCTTGCGATTTGCATGCTGTATCTAGACATGAGTCTGGTAGCTCTGTTACTTTCGAAGCAACCAGTCTTCTGTTCGATCTTGCCTGCGGATTGCTTTGCCAGCTTCATGTGTGCAATTGGCTGCACCCATGCAATGCCCTTGTCTCTCCTCGTGCAGCTAGAGTAACTAGAGCTGGCTTTTTCTGTTTCACCAGTTAGAAGGAACCATACACTTCCGGGGGAATGTCCCGAAGCATGGTAATCCTGGTGGAAGATTGCCTGCCAGATTCCTCAGTCGAGAACTTGCTGTACATCAACAAGTTCATCAAGGAGCACCAGCAGGCTGAGGAGAACCTCAGCAGTGCTGCCTTCAAATTGCGTCGTACTAGCTCCACAGAGTTTGGGCGAAGGCTCAGGGACGGTGGAGCCTCCCACGGCAGAAGTTGCATGCTGGTCTGTAGCCAACCAATGATGCCAGTATGGGCACGCCCTCAAAAGCTTTTACGATGTGATGTAGCCTTTGGCAGGAGGTGCAAATTAGTTTCTGCACTGTCTGAGCCTTGGCGTTCCCACAAGCTGGTGATTGTGAAGGGCTTACGAGGATCCTGCACATAGGACGTTTTCTGGCATTTCAAGACATATGCTAGACCCAAGCTTGTGCTCCTCACAGGTCTCCCAGCTAGCCTACGCATGGCTCGATTTTCATGTCCATCTGCGGGGGCTGTTCAAGCAACGGCTGCACAAGCTGACGATGATCCAGCCCAAGAAAGGTTACCCCAAGCTGCGGGGCCGGGCGGCAGACATCCAGAGCTTGCACGGAGCCCTTCTCGAGCTTTGGACTCAGAAGATGGACCAGACGAACACCCAGCATCGGCAAATCCGTGTGTTCCTGGATTTGAACCACCAGCTGCAGAACTTGTTGGGTTCCCGAAGAGCCCGCAGCCAAGCTTGTCAGCACAGGCCAGACGATGGCACAGATCCATGCTATCCTGATGGACCATTACAAAGCCGAGAGCAGGCAGCTCTACAACAGGACGAGTAAGACCCACTTCTCCATGCACAGCTTGATTCTCGCAAGGTACATTCACCCCGCTATAGTTTGGTGTTACCCTGGTGAAACCACGATGCATTGTTTGCAGGTTCTCTGGAAGTCCTGTCTGACTGGCTGTAAGCATTGGCAGGCGGGCATGAAAGCTGCTGTTGAGGAGCTGTTCCTGCTCTGCCTCAACGGCAAGCGGTGAGAAACACAGCAGAAAAATATGAGCTCGCTTTTCAAGTTTACTTTCGACGTGTATATGCTGACATGTGAAGTTTACTTTCGGAGTGCATGCTCACATGTAAAGCTTACTTCTGAAGGGTGTAGCTTTTGCACATGGAAAGCTTGCTTCGATGTCCTCGCCGTCTTCCAATGTAAAACGTTTACTCCGGCTTTCTTCATCTCAAGTAACTAGGGGCTGGGCTCACAGCAAAGTTCAGGGACACAGTGCCCGGGCTCGGTTTTTTGCATGATTCGTCGCAAGTAAAATGTTGCCTGGGTTTGGGTGTTTAGTCCTGTTGTTGCTGATGCAGTTATGATGCTGTTTTGATGCTGTTTTGGTTACCTGCAAAATTTACATTTACATGGACATTTACATTTTTTCGATGTAAATTTTTCGGTTTAGGTAAATCACACCAAAATGTAAAAAACAACACTCGTTTAGCAGACTTCGGGCAGTGTGTACGTGCGATCGGTGGGTTTTCTCGGGAAGGCCGGATCCATCTGCAACAAGTCGAGTCGCACGTTGCACACAAGTCGGTGGGATCCCGACCTTTTGTAGTCCAGGCAGAACGAACCACTGCGAACAGTGTTGCAGACTGCACTTTCAGGATACAGGTTAGGCCTGTTGCGCTGATGGAGTCCGGCCAAAAGCCGTGCTGAACCGGAGATTGTGTGGTTTATCCAGGCACCCCAGAAGCGAACCGCGGTGGTTCGGCATTCTGGTGACTTCGTGAAGGACCACAAGCGGCGTGCCAGCTGTGCCGACAACGAATGCCCGTAGCCAGCTACCTGTTGTGCAGATTCTGCGATTTTAAAGGAGCCCGCTGTGAATCTTGGTCGAGCCTACGGCGTTTTTGGAGTTCTGTGCCCCGTCTGCTGATTCAGCTTATATTTCGTTGGTGCACATTGGACATATCTTCACACAATACACGGCAAACCAAGGCTAAGAAGGTAGTCTTACATGTCTTTGGAACTTGAAACCTTGTGATGCTTCCGTGCAGAATCAAGTGCTGCTTTAATCCGAAAAGGAAAATTGGGGCTGGTGGTGCTGCGGGGATCGATGACTGTCTACTTCGCACTGTAGCAGCCGTTCTTGTGCACATGTTTTTTTCAGCAGTCGGGCGGCGAGCATTCGCTCTTCGCATTGTCGGCATCCATAAACTCAACATTGAACCCCGTTTTGAGATGCACTCATTGCCGGGGTTTAGAACTAGAACAAGCTCAGGTTTCATGTAGTGCGAATTACAATTGTTAACAAAGAAATCTTATACTGACAATGCGAAGCAAGTCAGTCCTTACACCATCTAGCACCCTTCGACCAGGTCCCTGGTCGCCTGGACAGCTACGGCTGTGGTTGCGCTTTCTTCGCATCCAAAGCGCGGATAGGGAAGAAAGGTTCAGCAAATCTCTGATGTCCTTCATTCGAGGACAAAAAATCGATGTTGCTGACGTCCATGCGCTTGAATGTAACGCTGTACGCAGGATAACTCCGAATTGTGCAAACCACGTTACTAAATAGCTATAGCCTATAGCCCTATCATGCCCTATCACTACAGTCTCGGTTATCCGGTTCTGAATACTCGGCGCAGTCGCAGGCTTCGGCTGCCCATGCGCCACAATGCTCTGACCATCGCACAGGCACGGCCTGTAGTCTAAACCTCGGGCGAGGGAGAGCCGGGAGCGCAGCATGGCGGAATTCAGGCGTTTCAATTGGTTTGTTTGTGCGAGTTCGTCAAGTCTTTCGACAACGGCCCACCGATCCTCCTGTCACAGATGTTCACGGCTGGAGGTGTTTGTTTGGAGGTCGAGCCTCGAGTGTTCTTTGTGTTTAATCTTGGTTTGTTTGGGCAAGCGGACTACAAAGTCTTGCGCTCTCAGTAGGTGTGTCCCCAGCACCTGTAGCCAGGCATTGGCGCAGCTTCCCGTGGGAGCCTCCGTCTTTCTCTCACTGATGCGCTCCGCCAGTGCCCTGGCCTGTGGCGATTATTCGCTTGCGGCCCCCCCCCTTTATCAAGTTTCTGGAAGCACCACTCCCGAAAGCCAAGCCAGCAAAATGCCAGGCAAGGAGGGCTGGTGGGCCATGAACAGGACCGGCTGTCATGTAGGGCTTGCCGAGTATGTCTGCCCGAGATTCGGCTTTAGGCTTCTCCGCTTCGTCAGGAAATCATGTTGTGCAAAGTACATGTAGCAGCGTCCTGTGCTTCACGAACTCGGCATTGTTGATTCCTGATCAAATCGGCCGGAGGTGAGCAGACTTCCCAGGTCACCTTGAGCCCTCTCTCTTCTTGGCAAGAGCAGTTTCAGGGTTTTCCCTGCTGCGGTTCTCGACTCCGAGTCGCACACAGAGCCCTCGCAAATCCCAACTTCAGCCAACTTAAATTCTTCAGAGTTCGTCGCAGGATGACGTACCGGCGGCTAAATCTGGCCCTCGCGTGCATCTCGCTTCTGGGCGGATGTCTAACTGTAGGATCCCCTCAGGCTCAAGCTGAAGATTTTGATAGCCTTGAGGACTCCTTCATGGAACTGCAGCGCAGTCTTGCCAATGTGCACGCGACAGTTGCATACATATGTATTAGAAAGCACATTTAACCGGTGTGGATGCAGCTCGCATTTTCTTCTTGCCTTTCCTGCAAACACAAACGACTGGATCGAATTATCATCCTCTTGCCCTCAAGGTGCAGTACAGAGAAGCCCAGCACTAATCCTTAGTCCGTCTTCCGCCGGAACCGGGTTTGGGGCTAACGTTGCTCATGCCAAAGTTTCTAAAGTGCAGGCTCAAGGCTTAGGAATTTGGGTTCTGTATCCTGGTCCTGCAGTGCACTCGCGAAGGTTGGTGGATTCTGGGGAAGGACTCCGCCGAAATCTAAACCCGTGATTGGTGAACCCCCTCTAATAAAGATGCTGATAGGCGTGCAAGTATACCAAGCCCCTGAATCAGGGTCTGAACACCTCCCTGCACCGAAGAGCCTCAAACCGGGGTTTTCACAACATGTTCGAGAGGAAGGATCTGTCGCAGACCATCGTCTTGCAGCCAAAGAGCGTTTGTTACGGTGGGGGTGGGGGGGGGGGGAGAAAAAGAAGTTTCATGACGCCTCCACAGGTTTTGGCTTGCAGCAGCGGCCTGGTTCGCGCCTTCCTTCGCCGTGGGCTCTTGGGGCAGCAGAGGGCCACAAGCGGCTGAGGGAACATCTGTGAGACCGTTGCCCGAAAGTGCAGAAAGCCATTCGCTGTCCAAACAAGCTGTTGGGAGCCGAATGCTGCCTACCAAGCAAAAGTCCATCACTTCATGAGGTTTGGGGAAGCGGATTGTATGTGAACTGGACTCGTTTTGAAGCACTGCTTAGGATATCGGATGTACTCCACGACGTTTGCTGCACTGATCGCCACGACGCATCTCTCAGCTGGGCTGTTCTGCCTCTTCGTGTGCCTTGACTCGGCTCGTTTGTTGGGCAGCACGTTTCAGGATTCCTGAGGGGCGGCTTGGCTTAGGGAGCTTGCTTTTGGTCCCGGCCCTGCGTCTCTGTGTCTCCAAGATGGCTTCGTGCTGTGACTCCTTCACCTCCGCCTCTGCGAGGCCGAGGACTCAGCCTGCGTCAGAATATCCAACAATCTGCCATTTTGCCCGGGTGGAAGCGGTACAGAGTTGCAGGGATGCAAGCAACTAAGACACATGATGCATGCCTGCGACACTCTGATCATCTCTGATCGGCCTTAAGTGGGCAGCCTCTAGAGGTCAGTACTTGCCACGCCTTCTCCGTGGAGCTCCTGCCTCAAAGGGGGGCGGGCGGGGGTGGGGGGGCGCTGTTCGGGAGCCGATGGCTGTAAATTTGATAACCCATGGCACCCGGTCCGCAACGCAAAGGCCCGTGCGGTGTACGAATTCCTCCCTCCCTGCACCGGCGGCAACACAGCTGCCCTTTCCGGTGCCTCAATGTCCCAACGCACTCATGCTTCATTCCAGGTGGTGGGATCTTTCTGGGCCTTGATCCCGCAGACGAGTGAGACAAGCTCTATCTCAGCCAACGGCCACTCGGAGCCAGTCAACGATGTTTGCAGAGGATCTTTTCGATCTTTTCGTCAGGTTTGGCATTTGGGATCGGTCGTCTTGGGCTCTGGGCCGGTTGGCTTGCTAGTGTCGAAGCCAATGAGTGTTCGCAAGAAAGCTCAGACTGTCGGATCGCGGAGTCGCAAAAAAATCCTGACTGATAGGGGAAGCCGTTGTTCCATGGGCCGACTGCTCTAAACCGGAGCCTGAATCGAGCTCTGATCCTGTCCAAGGCAGCGCCAGCCATTTAGATGACCCTGAAAGTATGGCTGGAGGCCGCGACGCGGAGGTTGAGTTTGAAAGGCCGTGTGTGAAGGTTATAAAAGCCAGCCGCCACTGCTGCTTGACAACGGCACGTTGTCACTTCATGTCACTTCAGTGCCTGTGAGTGTCGTGGTAGCCCGGATCCGTAATCACAGAGTCATAGAGACTTGAACTCTTTCATCAGCTGGCTAGATTCGGCGAGATGTTAGCTTCAACCGGTCAGAGCGCCTTCAGCGAAAGTGGGAAGTTCGTAGCCTGCTGCCGACACAAACCGGCGGCGCTTTTGCCTTTGAGGAGATGGCCGGAACGAGTATGCTTTTGCATGCGTTCTGCTCCTCGAAATGCAGAAGATCGCAAGCTTTTTGGTATACAATCTCTTGCGCAAGCCTCAAGCCAAGGAGCGGCCGGCCCTACCGTAGATGCACAGGCGCTAAAAGGGATCTACAGAATTCTACAGGCGATATTACGAAGTTGCTGACTGTGCGGCGAGTTTAGAGCCGAACAAAAGCGTTGCCTCCGACCTCCGCTCAGCCCCTTCTCAGTCGGAATCCTCGCTCTCATTACCAGTGTGCTAGGATTGTATAGGATTGTATACACGTCGAAGGCAATAGCCTGACTGACAGTTGTCTCCGAACGTCAAGACTATGCAACCATGCCTACATCCCGTTCCGCTGAAGCATGGCTAATGTAGAAGATCTCGAAAGCGCAAGAGCCGCCCCGCGTCGATCTCCAAGGTTCCTCGCCTTTGCCGCACTGCCGATGCTCGTCTCCTTTCCCATGGCCACAGTCCCGAGTATCCTCGGGAAGCGCTTGCCCCTCGGCTGGCCTAGTCGTAGAATGCGGTACTGGCACGATCTGTATCATGGCCTTTCAAAAAGGAGTGACACAGGGGAGCGAAAGTGACCTTCGCATGAATCTGCTACTGGTAGGATCCTGGCGTTATGTTTTGACTTTTGAGCGGACACATAGCCATGGCGCAGTGCGCAGACTGACGAAGCTACACCCACATGTAGCACAGGCCGACCTGAATTGCCAAGGAGCCGGGCTGCGGCAGCCTGGACTTTCTTGGCGGCCGTATCTGCTTATGTTCTGAAGGCGCCGAGTTGTTTGGGAGCTCTCCGGCTGCGCCTTTCTTCGTCCCCTGCTTGGCGAAAAGTTCAAGCCTTGCGTGGCGTCGCAAACAGCATTCCCACGAGCTGTGCAGGATGCCACTCAGCGCGGGCGCATCCACAGCGGAACAACCTTTCGTCACCTGGCCGCAGAGTCCGGAGTGCAGCTTCTCGGTTTCCTCGAGGCAGGATCCTCGACCCGGGATGTTGGAGAGATAGAGAAAGCATGTCAGGATATCTTCGATATGGCCTGATTGGGTCATCTGGCCTGCACCTTCTCTTGGCATCCTGGCAGAAAGATGAAAGCTGTGCAATTTTGTTCAGTTGTTGCAAGCAGATCACGTGGATCGGATCAGAAGATGGACGGGCAGACAGACCGACGCACACAGGGAGACAGCCAGATCGCCAGACTCCGCAAGAGCGCGTGCACCGTGCACCTGCCCGCGCGTAGCTGCGCATGCACACGGGCAGATACCAGCAAGAAGCTTGCAGCCAACGTGCTGGAGCTATGTCGGCATCTAGCTGTGCATTGAACCCAGGGCGTCTGAGGATCCAACTCCGACTCCCAGTCCCAGTCGTTTGAGTTCTGATCTTTCGGAGATCCTGAGGTAGCGCTGAAGCTGGCGGGCATCGACGGTGGCCATGCTGGCCTCATCAAGTTTGCTGGCGGTTCTTTTAAGGTTCTCTCGACCCCAGCTTTTGATACCCTCGGCGGCAGGAAACGTCTTGCTTCCATCAGTCGTAAGAGGCACTACACAAACCCTTCCTAGTTCGCTTAGCCTTTACATAGTTGAAACACCTGATGCTAGCAGGTTCCGATCCCCTCCCGTCTGCAAGATTTGAGAGTGTTACCTCCACATCAACTCGTTCGCTGGCAGCCCAGGTTTTATCCCGGCGCCTTGTCGTGTCCGAAACTTGCAGCGGCCTCCCTTGTGATGCACATCCTGGTCGTCTTCGCTGCCTTGACGCCGCCTCCGAAGATCCCCAAGAGCACCTCCTCGCCTGCGGCCGTGCCCACCACGGCCACTCCAACGCCTGTGCCACCAGCACCTGCCCCCGCGGCCCCTCCGGCACCAGCCCCACCGGCACCATCGGCCGCCGGACCTGCCATAGACCAGCGCGTGGTCTTCAAGGGCTCTCAGGGCACGGTCCGTTTCTTGGGAAACACGCAGTTTGCTCCTGGCGAATGGGTGGGAGTCGAGATGGACGATGATTCGGGAACCCATGATGGCAGCCTTTTCGGGGTCCGTCTCTCGCTTGCAAGACCCAGGATTGAAAGGTTTAAATCCTGTAATTACCCATCATCCGCATACAGTTGATACTGTAGATTGTGGAGACCCGATCAAGATGCGTGTAAGAAGTAGATGCGGTTGCATTTGTGACACAGATTACCCCACTCCACTTCCACTTGCGCGTCCCGCTTTCGTCCTTCCCTTCCTCCTCGTCGTCATCTTCGCTGCGGTCGGCCACCACCATCCGCAGAATCACTTATTATACCATCAGCATCGTCGTCGCTATTGTTGGCATCAGATCTTCAGAAGCTTCCATGCGAACAGATTCTGCACCTGAATGCTTGAATGAGCACACATCGTGCGTCCTGTTCCTCCATGGCAGGTTATTTCTCTTGCCCTTCGGGGCGTGGCATCTTCGCTCGTGCCTCACAGTTGGGATAGTGAGGCAGTTCGGGACCGACTCGCGTGGTAAATGAAGCATCAGTAAAACAAGCACCATCTGGAGCTGTGACGGAATATAGAACTTGGTCGAGTCGATTCAAGCCACGTGAGGTTTTCGAATTTTCCAAGAGCTTTTGAAGGAAGCAGTTCTACGCAAACCCGAGAACTGTGCGGGCGTTCTTGGAGTTCTTCTCCGGAGCCATCTCGGCGTGTATCGTTTCCCATAAAAATTCGGGGGAGGGAGCTGGGACTGCTGGCAAGGCTGTGCCTTCTACCAGACTTACCAGACTCTACCACCCACAATTATTGTTGCAAGCCTGCAGAACTCATCGCCCGGAGCCTGAGACTTAGAGTCTCCACGGGATGCCTGACATGCGCCTGAGCCGGCAGATCCGAGATTACTATATGGCAATGACCCTGATGCCCCCCTCCCGTGATGAGTAGGGCATGGTTTCGCCTGCTTGCACACTCGGGCAGTTTCTCCGCGAGACAGCTGCAAGTTGATAGAGAACGTACTGAACTTCTCAACTGCCGGTTGTTGCTTCGGCACCGTAGAACGCCCCTGCAGTTGTCTTCGACTTGATGGGCATGAGTAGGCATGATGTCTGGATGTTTGGTACTGGAGGTGTGGGCGGTGCTAAGGTAGCAATTAACTGCAAAGCCCCCAAAGACAGCTGAGCTGTCCGGAGAAACTTTGCCCGAGCTACGGAAACCGTCAAATGCTCTGAGTGCAGCACCTCATCAAGCATGTAACAGTAAGATCAAATCGTCGTTCGAGGCGTACCATGGTCCTGACCGCTTGTTGACAACTGTGTTCTGCACCAATGTTTGAGATACAGAGCTGCATGCAGGTTGCGTGAATATTTGTCGGCATAAAAGAAGCTTCACGGTGGCTCCGGGATGCACAGGCCTCCCGAAGAACGTCAGACGACATATGTGATGATGTTGCAGCCCTGTGCCCTTGCAGTAACATCCATTCAGAAAGCTTGCCTCAATTAGGTATTGGTGTTGACGTGTACACATGTGCATAATATGTCGTGTATCTCTATGTTTCTATATACACTGTATATATTGTTTCTTTATTTATGCTAATATTGCTTCTAACTTCCTCCATCGGTCCGACATGCTTGACTCACGCACTAGTTCGCTCACTCAATCACTATGTTAGCTGAAGCATCTCGAAGCCGCAACAGCGAAGCCAAGCGCACCGAATTCTCCAAGTGGCCGCAGCTCAACCAGCCGAAGTGTTGCCCTTCATTGCATGCCCCTTACACGTGCGACACATTCCCCTAACTAACGGAGCTTAGCGCTTCCTCAAAACTGCCCGGCAAAGGTCTCAAGTGTCACGTGTCCGCATTCCCTGCGAAGGTTTGCAGGCTATCAATCGCCTGCGCAGGCCTCAGTGGTCAGTAGCAGGTGAACGGAAACGTGGTAGACGTGGGCTCCGGCGTGATGGCATTGCACATAGGTTTTAGGTTTCCCCACACCTTGTCGTGGCCAGGCTCCTTTCGTAGCGCTATCGGCATCGGCACCGCAGGCGGAAGGGTCCCCCTGCACGCAGACGGAAGGAGTTTCGGGGCAGAGTTGTGAGAATCTTCAGATACTTGATCCCGCAAGACGACGCATACATTCAATCGGATCGTCATGTCCGAAAATCCCGAAGAATGGCTGTCAACTTGCCAAGTGAACGTTTTGATCGGGATGGAAGTTCGATAGCAACTGTTGGATCGTGACACAGACCATCGTTCAAGTTGCAAAGCCTGAGACACAACTCAAGCATAAGCCCGCCACCCTGGAGGTGTTGGTTCCTCCACCACAGCCGAAGCTTGGCAAGACAGGTCCTTCGGATTTGGCCATTCTCTGTCGAGAACAACAGGGCATCGTGCATCAAGAAATTCCGGCAGAAGCCCAGCAAGAAGAGACTCTTGGGACCAACATATGTGCATGTCGTGGCGTTCAAAACGGCCTCTTGTTTTCGAGCTACGCACCCGCCCCAAAGTGGCCCCAAATCAACCAAGCCTGCGCTGTTGTGCCAAGGACGGCAGAGAGCCAGGCAGCTTCGGGGCTCATTCTGTAAATTCTTTGCCAGTTGGAAGTGTGGGAACGGCGTGGAGAGCCAATCACATCACATCTATGGCAATCCTCTCTCTCTCTCTTCCTTTCGGGTCTCTTGGCTTCATTCATCATCTAGATTCTTCATTTGTTTGCCTGAAGGAGGAAAGTAATGGCAACAGAGAAGAAGCACAACTCTTTCGCTGACTCTGGTGGAAGTGAATGACTAACTCGCTTTGTCACGCGTGTCAATTCACATGACGCCGGGTGAATGTGGCGTGCCGAACCCTTGTGGTTGACCAAGAAACTATATTATGCGGTACTGTTTTATGTGAATATGAATATTCCTATTAACTTTCATCATTTTTGATACTCATATTCATAGTCATCGTAGTGACAACATCAATAGTAAAATGGTAACCGCCCCAGCAAAAGATGTAGTGATAGTTGGTTGAGAAGATATTTAAAGTTGTAAACATAGTGAAAGCCATGGTCATAGTTATGGTACAGTGTGTATGCTATGTTTTTCTAAGCCATGTTATGCTAGATGATCCTATTTCCCATTTTATCGCATCGTATTCGTCAGTCGTCTGCAGTGCTGTCTTTGGAAGACCTCGGATTACAGGCCATAGCAAAAACAGCTGTATATAAACCACTTTGGAGACAAGGCTCTAATCGCCCCCAAAGGTGCCTTTTCTCCGGCCCCCCCTGCCGAGTGTTGCAAGTGACGGGAATGCGAAAGTGAGAAACTCGCCGGACCCCAAACCTACCCTAATTCACCCATGTAGGGCTTGCAGTGTCCCAAGCAGGTGGAGAGGACGATTACCCCGGAGGCCGCGAGGGCGCTTATGGTTAATTCAGCAAAAGTCGATGCGTCCGATGAGAAGCATCCCGTTCCCAACTGCGTAGCACGAACTTATTTTTTCCTGACCTTGTGGGTTTCAGTTTCAACCAGTAGCAACACGTCCCACCGCACAAAAGCAGGCTTCTGCACCGGCCGCAAACACTGCGAGCTGGGCAGAGGCCCGGGGGGATGTGCCAACCGTGTTTGGGGGCGTGAGGCGCGGTAGCTACTTGTAGCATCACGATCAAAGCTCTCCAACCAGGGACTCTCTGTCGTGGATTCTTTTGTCAGGTGATCTCCGGGCTGCGAAGCGAAGCCGGGGATGGCTACTTTGCCCTTCGCCACGTTTACAGATTTGTGCCTGCAGATTGGCCCCGGCCACTGCAAGCTTTACTTCCGCATGGGCTGTCGAGGGACAGGGCGGACGGGACTCGCGGCCTCGATGCTCTCTGACTTGATGCAAGAACGCGAGTCGTGAGGGGCTCGATTCCGGGAGAAATTGGCACGTATCCCACAGCAGAACCCTGCCAGGTTTGCATCATTGGCGGTGCCGAAACGCCAGGCTTGTGGGTGGGACCGACGGGGGTTGTGACATACAATATCAGGTCCAGAGTCAGATTTTGAGTTGGCTTTGTCGGCTTTTGGGCTACAGTGCTACAGGCCAATTCTATTCGTAAGCATCCGGATTCTTCATTGTCTCCACTCCACTGGCTCTACATGGGTGGGCTGATATTCCTCACGTGAGAGCGAAGCCATCTGGAACTGGAACATGCTGCATCAAGCGCTCCAATTCAGGCGCCGGTACAATGAGCCTCTTGTCTTCCCTGGCACAGGACACCTGCCTGACTGATATTGCTCCGCATGTCATGTGTCTATGCTTGGGACAGGGTCGAGCTGCGGTGGTGCTGCTGCAATCTACAGCACGAAGGGCTTGACACTGCTT
This sequence comes from Symbiodinium sp. CCMP2456, assembly GCA_905221635.1. Classification (NCBI taxonomy): domain Eukaryota; class Dinophyceae; order Suessiales; family Symbiodiniaceae; genus Symbiodinium; species Symbiodinium sp. CCMP2456. The sequence goes on along the minus strand of CAJNDV010026780.1, from coordinate 34,805 downwards.
TGAATCAAACGCCTGTTCGAACCTAAGGATGAAGCTGGCAGTAGGCACGTGTGCATCTTGAGTGCTGTCTTCTGAAAGCCGCTTGAACGACGGAGACCCTCGACAAAAAGTTGGGCGACTTTCCCTTGCCCTAATCAGGAACTACATAGCCGTCTCCCACGAAGTGTGGTGCTTTCCTCGGTGCAAGGGCATCTGGGCTGATGGGGATCAGGTGGTCACGCCGAAGATTCTCAAACACTTACTTTGGGAGTCTGACGTCTCTGTGCATGTCCTTGTCAGTGAGCGTCGCTGGTCAGTGCCATCGAGGCCGATACTCACCTCCTGACATAGTTGCGTTCTTTACGGGATGATTAGTCTTTGGGTGGCTAAGCGGTGCACCCAAAGCCCCAGAGCCTAGGCCCGTGCTCTCGGTTCTTGAGACTTGCACTTCTCGTGCAGTTGTAAAGTAGACTGGTGTCTTCCGTAAGTAAAGGCACTCATTCGAACTTTTTGCAAAGATGCTACCAGCAAGTACAAGATGCAGTCACCCGAGGTGTTCGTGGTTGGTACCTCTGAGGGTGTCGCAGAGGCACGGAGCAGCGATGTTTGACCAGCATAGCAGACACGCTCGAAGTGATGGAAATGCATGCCAAACCTAGCTTCCCGAATAAATGCATAGTTGGGTCGAAGAACAACCGACATGTGATTCTGGATACTGATCGTCGTCGGCATACTTGTGCTTCAGTCTAGTTTTACTTGTCCGGCCTGTGGGTCAGCACAGACATGGCCTTCAGTCAGCGGTCTGTGGAAGGGGCGGCTAGAGGCTTAACGTTGCGTCCGAAATCTCCACGCCAGGGCGTTGTTAACAACAGCTTACTCCAGGAACGACTTGGTTTACTCACGGCTATGGAAACGGGGCTCCGCAGAGCAAACTGCGATATTGAGGATCTAGTTGTGAAGCTGTTCGCAGATCAAATCTGATCTAAAGTTGAAAGCTTACATGGGGCCGAAGCTTGATTGAATTCTTCGGAAACGGCTAGCCGTGTTTTGCATGTCAAGACCGCCGGATCTGAGTTCCGAGGCCTTCTGCACCAGCACCGATGCCGAGCAAGATCGGGTTTGGAACATCACCGAAGGCGCACCTTCGGTGCATCAGGGAATAAGCACAAGGGCAGGGTTTCAATCTGTCAGGCATGTTTGGAGTGGGCCATTGCCTACAAGCGCCGCAGTTCACTCCCAACCTCAAGCTATGGCATAGCGCCTCGTATTGAGAATCATGGTCACTTACTTCCATCCATGGAAGAATTAGACTCATGGCAAACTCTGATCACTACATGACGGTTCCTGCTTCGCGCGCTGCCAGACTGGCTGCTCGCGCATGAGCTGGCTCTGCACCCAGAACTGGGCTGTCAGGTGTCTGCTGTCTCGGAATCTGCTCACTGCACATGACAGCACATGCATGCAGTTTCACTCACCGGAATGGATTCTGGTTTCGGGGCTGCTCTACTGTTGTCAAGCGTGCCCTCTGTGATCCTGCATTCCCGGCGTGTTCCCACCTTGTCTCCTTGCGCATGTGGCAGGAGTCTAAAGAAGAGAACGACATGGGCCGGGTAATTGGCTTGTCTAGCATATGTGTGCTTCCTTGTTTCCTCGGATCCCTGAGTCTCCTTGCCATCGTTCTGGGTTGGACAAGCAATTGGTCTCTGCAAGCTTCAAGCAATTATGTGCTTCTACGAGCACCAGGCAGAGAGCTGCAGTCGAACGGCACATGACCTGCTCACCGCAATCATGATAACAACGCAGAAGACTTTGCATTGAGATCTGTTTCGAGTCTCGCATTTCCGCAGAGTGTGCCTATCGGCTAGCAAGACACAGAGAACGAGGCAACTTAGGAATTGAAAGTCTTCAGCGGCTCGAAGGGACGTGGTGCTGGAAGCTGGAAGGGTTTTGAACTGTGCCTCAGGCCACTGGAGACGAGCGAGAGCTTCTCGCTCACATAGGCGCCGGGCGGGCAGAGGAGGAAGAGGGCTCATGCTTGTAATGTGAGGGTGTGCAGATTCGTGCGAGGGTCTCAGACTGCAACTTCGGCGCAAGCAAACTGCTGCTTTCACGCGGCTGTTCATCACCCGTGGTATCCCGTGTTTGGTTTACGCGGAGCTGCAGTCCATCTGCTAACAGGAGCGTTAGAGGTCCATCGATCCGAGCTGCGTTGTCTCGATTTTTGGACGGTGAAGAAGATGCATGTTGTTGGTGAGCATTGCGCAGCCGCGAGTCTTCGGCATATTTCGGCATGCCTGCACACGGACTCTGAGCCTTTGACCCCCCTCGGCTAAGATCAAAAACTGCTTTGTGGTGTTCCAGAAGAATTCATTCGCAGAGCTCTAAAACCACCTGTGGACGACTGGCCTCCGGCTCTATGCCGCAGGGCTACACGAGCAACGAAGCTTGGCAGCCCTTCGTTTGAGTTTGCACTTGGAAGCATCAACTTCCTGGATGTTGGATAGGGTGGAAGCTGTTGAGGAAGGGGGCGAAGCCAAAGCGCCTTCCGTGGACCTCTCTGCTCTCCGGAGCCTGCGCGATGCAGCGCCAGGGCACGTTTTGATTTCACTGACCACCGCGAAAATCCGACTAATGCTTCAGCCAAAGTCGCGCAAACAAATCCCTGAGGTGCGGGCGGGACCCGGCATTCGCTGGGATTTTGCAGCGGGCTGTGCCGAACCTGGCCGGCGCTGGCACGAGACTGGGCTTCTTTGTGTGCTCTGAGGGTCTTCGAACATCCTTTGGCATGCCAGCGTTAAAGGATGCTCCGGTTGACCAAGGAAAAGGCACCAGAGACAGTCTCGGCAGCACTGTGCCGAGATGCCACACCGGCAGAGCTCCATGCGTGCCGGCAGGTCTCGCGCATTGACTTGGCACCTTGGCTGAAACGCATGGCGTCGTTTTTGACCGTGTCCTCTTCCTGAGGTGTCGCCGGTTCCGAGCCCAGAGCGGCCGACGGCCCTGTGCATCGTCGGGCCTAGCGGTGCTGGCAAGTCCATGGTCTTGCCCAAGGCCACAAGCCACAGGCTGGCCCCTTTGGAGCGTTTTCAGGAAAGGCAACGCCTGCGCAGGCCGCAAAGCTCTTCGGGATAGATTTGTCCACCTTCGCCGAGGCCCGGGTCAGTTTGTGCCGTACCAGATGTCCCTGCGGCTGGAGCCCTTGCAGGTCGACGGTGACATCATGCGCGGCTGCCACGATGCATGGAAGAGTTGCATCGTGCAAGATAAGCAGAATGGCTACCTGGATGCCTACGACATCTACATCACCAACAAAAAGACCCTTGTCCCGGGTTGAGCAGCGGTTTCCAATTCCAATTTCATGGATGTACCTGCTACCTACCTTACTGCCATGCCATAGCGAGCCTTCTCTAGGTGAAAGGAACACATCAAGCCCAAGTCCTGCAACTGACTATGATGCCACCAAAGAAAATGCATTTCACGTTCGCTCCAGTGCAGGAACAAGGGCCTCAAGGTCCAATTCCTGAGGGAGCTGGTGCAAGCTCGCAAAAACGTCATTTACCCGGACACGCATGTCAAAGAGGAAGACCTGGCGCTGATGAAGGACCGACCTGCCTGGGAACGAGGTTGAAGTTTCTGGAAGTGTGGGAGGCGTGCTTCTGTTCCAGAGAAAATCGATCTTCAGCAAGGGCTGGGCTTCGATTCCCTCGATTCCATCTTCAGCTCTCGGTGTGGATCATATGTGCGAGCTGGGCATCGATGAGCAGTTAGATCGCAGGCAAACGTTGACCTCAATCGACTGTTCGGCTCGTGCGCAAGCGGTGCGATTAGGGAGGCTTCAGGCAGCCTTGCTCGTTTCACCTGGGACCTAGGACCTAGGAGCACTAACGACCGCCAGCGAGGCTGCAGTAACCTGCGGGCCCACGAATCGTCATTGGCACCAGAGGAGCAAGGCTACCACGTCTGCACTCTGGCGCTGCTCGTCTCGTGTGCCGAGTCGGACTGCCGGCAAAGGAAGCTTGGGTCTGGTATAGGGGAAGTCTATTGAATGGCATCACCCAGCTCTGGGACAATAAATCATGACTCACCCCCTTGACTGCAGATTTCTGACGGAGCTTCCTCCATGGCTGGGTATGTGTCCCTGTGAAAGGAATCGTGCAGAATCCAACGGTCGGTGGTCGAGCACCCCTGAGAAGTGGCTGGCCTGCAATCACACTCTGAAGTCTGTCCATCGCATCATAGTCCCTGATGATTTAGGTCGTTGACACTTGAGGCTTAGGGCCAACCTGTTTCATCGTTTAATTTCATCTTGCGAGGATGGGCCTGATTACAGGAGTTAGCCGAGTTGTATTCAATTTCGGTGAAGCTTATAGCAGGCCACGACGGCTTTTGCATGTGCGCGGTTGGAGAGGTTACAAGTAGGCGTACCCCGGATAGAAAACATTGATACACTTGCATGGTATCACCGCAAGAGCATACGACAATGAGCACTTCTGCTGGCCTGATACGGCCTGGTCATCAACCCACAGCACTCAGGAAATGGCTGGTTACAATGCGTGACGCGCTTCGGACGGCAAATTGGTTCCTGAGTCCTCCAACTATCTCTCTACCCTAAATAGATTAATCTCCAGCTCCAGTGCAGGTCCTGAAGATGTGCGAAGTGGGCAACTCGGACAAAGCTCTGGCCTACGACAGCACGGATGTCCTGAACCCGACCCTGGCGCACACTCTGGGACGAGTTGGGTTTCTTGAAGATTCGAATCTAGGCATTGCGTGTTGAGATTGTTGTTTGCCTTCGGAGATCGATGTGCGAGAGTAACACGCTCGAGCCCCAAGTCCGGTTCCTTCAGCCCAGCCACTCTGACGGATCAACGAGAGGTTTGGACAGTGTAGAGGTCTTGAGACCCTTAGAGTCAGAGCTCGTGGCACGCGACTCGGAGGTGTACGCCCGCGGCGTTCCCGGCGTGGAGGCCCTGGACCAGCTGGAGGCGGCTTTCGAAAACCTGAAGGCGCGGCAGGAAAGGCATACAGATGAGCGATCCGAACAGAACCGAGAGCACACGCGATCGAGCCTTTGCAAAGACGTGAGACACTGTCGAAGTCTGTTTCTCGTTTGGAGGCTGACAACTGCTGGGAGGCAGCCCGTACCGACGGACATGCCTGGTGCGAGTGCTTGAGCCCCTGGCCTTTTTTGGTACAGACACGCCCCCACGACGGAGCCATTCTAAAGCTGGTCATCCTAAAGCCTCAGGGACGCAGCTTCAGGCCTGGTGGGCATCTACAAGCGACCCCATGGCGAAGATGTGAAAATCACGGTCTCCGACCCCTGCAAGGAGGCCTGTTGGGGAGACCTAAGCCTAAACCGACCGGGCAGAAAGAGTAAAGGCAGAGGATGTCGGCCAAAGGCGACCGCTAACCAGACCGAGTAGAGATTAGCATCCCTTCGTCATTGGATCCAGAGTCTTCCGCTGACCGGAGCGCAAAAATGGAAGCGTGGTTGTTGAAGCTGACAGCCAAGACCTCAATTCTGAGACAGCTTGGAACCTCCGCATGCAGAACCAAATATGTTCCCACTGCCAGGTCTCAGGCGTAGAAATCGAGCCGCCAGTGGACGGCTTCAGCTGCCTCTTCTCAGTGAAGAGCTGCGCGCTGCACTTGCCGGGTCCCATGTCGTTTTTTTGAAAAGAGAGAGGGGGGCGCTGGGTCTGGGGTACTTGGCTTTTGGGGTTTGGGCCGGGGGCCGTGTGACGCGAGTTCACAGTAAAGGAGCATGAAAAACATACACCACTTCATATCTTTCACTTCAACCGTTTGCATAGCCAGTAGGAGGGCTTTAGATCTTTCGGGGTGTCCATAGTCCATAGCCCACTGCCAAGCAGCAGTGTATACGTTTACCATCAAATCTTCTCAAAGCCCAGGTGATAATGGCAAGTTGGGCCCCGAGGTGGCCCGTTTCGAGGTGGTGTCCCAAACGCTGAGGCGGGAGTGGGGGTTGGGTCTTTCGGTCCCTGGCATTGACAGCGCCGGCCCGGGGACGGAATCCGTTTGTGACGGTGTCGTGTTCACTGCGCAACCGCCACTGAGTGCTGCAAAGAGACCGACGAAAAACCAACTCTACACCAAATCGCCCGGCTCGCGTCCAGATTGCAACAGCCGTTCATCTCTGGGAGGTGGACTCCCAGCTCTCCTTTCGGCGACAACCTTTGGGTGCCTCGCTAGCACTTCCGGAGGGCCCACATTGCTGCATCAGAATCAATCAATGCTTGCAAGTCGTTGTTGTTCAACTGCCCAGCTTTTGCCCAACCCTGCTTCGCTTCTCTCACTCACTCAATCTCTCTGTCTCTCTCGCTCCCTCTCTGTCTCTGTCTCAGAGCGACTTCGCAAGACTAGTGCTCGAAGGATATGTCGACGACGTCATCTACAGGGGTTGAGCATAAGTTGAGTGTTGTGGACATGAACTGCAGGTATAGGTTCTCGTCCTCGAATAGCCCCACCGCAGCGGATCCCATGGTCGTCATAGTCAGTCCCATCCTTGCTTTGCCAGCAAGCTATATAACCTGTCTCATGCGCGAGACAGCAACTGTAGGACGGTAGCTTTGTCGAACAACCGGTTTTGTGAGTTTGATTTGGCGGCACGGCCAGTTTGAGAAAGTGACATCATGAGCCTCATGTGCCTCCAGCTTTCAAGCCGAACTTATCCGACTCATCCAATATCCGGTGTTTCTAGAGCAAATATCGAACAGTCGGCGAGCCGTCCCCTCTCCCAAAGTCCCGAAATCTGATCTTCGAGGTGCTGAAGGCGAAGCTGCCGGGCTCCATCTCCAGGGCTGTCCGAGAGGATTCTTGCAAGGGCCCGGAGTTGTTGCTGAAGCGCTCGTAGATTTCAGGATCTCCAGTCTATCGCACAGGAACAGTATTTACAGACCTTATCCGTCAGCGAGCATTTGCCAATACCTGCAGATTGCACCAGCTCACTTGTACACATGGCCTACTTCCTCAGCAAAGATATGCATGGGATATTTAGCAGTCTCGCTCACACGTCGCAAGGACGCCGAGCTGCTGGCCGCACTGGATGGTAGCCTGGATTTCTGTGGCCTAACTGCAGTGACGACCGCTGTTGTTTGCGGATCATGTGCGGTTGGCATGACGTAAAGGAATTGGTCCACCTAAACGGGGCAGATGGTATAGATGGTGGTGTCCGGGAAGCAAGCGCTTGGGTCCTGCTTAATTTCCTCTTCTTTGCATCCTGGTCGGTGCACACGCCCAAAGGCCCAATCCTGACGTTCTGCTCGCTCAGCCTTTCACTGCTGTTTTGCTTGCAGCGCTCCACCTTTAACCCTTTTGTGCCCAGCCACGTGTTGCTTCCCCCAGTGTTGTTGCCTCCCGCCCATGTGAATCCACATGTGCCGTCCATCCATGTACTCGTGCTTTCTGCAGCACCCGTTCTCACCCGCTTTTGCTGCTGCCGTATCGCGCTTACAACGCTTCTTCTTCTTGGTCAGTTTGGATTTCTTTTTTTGTCCATGTGTTGCTCCAATCATTCTCGCTTTTGGTATTGTTCACAGTTGTCGTGTTTGGGATGCGTCACCAGCCAAGGCATTTCACTCCGTTAGAAAGCTAAGTGGGTGTCCTGAGCATGAAGGCACGAGTCTTTTCGCGATTCCGAAAATTGAACGACATACGCTGGCTGTTTGCGACGGAACTCGATGTGGGATGGATTACGGGCGTAGGCGTGCCAATGTGCAGAGTGCAAGTGGGAGTGGGGTGTAAACGCAGGAAGCGGATGGAAGCGGATGAGCTGAGGTCGGCAGCCATTCCGAAAGCTAACAGAGCTGGAGTGGACCGAGGCTATGGAGGTGCCTGAGTGCACTCCTCTGCGCACGTCTGGCTTACTGGAAATCTCAGACCGTGCGGCAGAAAGCACCGAGAAGACAGCGCGTTTTCGCAACTGCAGACAGCGCTGCACAGGCTTGCGGCGTCACGGGGCCAAAGGCTGCCCCACCGCAAGCTGTCCCGAAGGCTGGGTGACGGCTTTGGCAGAGGCCGCACGGTTTCGGGCTCAAGGTTCCAATCTCCTTCTGCAAAGCTGATAAAAATCTGGCTACCCAGCTTTGGGGAAATGCAGCGGATATTCGCAAAGGCTTGGACATCCTCTCGCCCCCAGCATTCTCCACAATTTGTACGCTCTGAACGGTGTCTGCTTCGACGAGGCCTTGATTGTCATGGCACCCTCAGCAGGGGGGATCCTTGGCTTTGCAAGCTCTGAGCGCAGTGGAGACATATTCAGAGCTGTTGTTGCATGCACGCTCTCTGGGCGAGAAGGGGAGCTCGGAGCAGTCGCTTCCGCTGTGTACCAAGGAAGACCACCGTGGTGAGGAAATTTGCGAGCAGCTACGGAATCTTCGACGCACTACTCCTGGAGTCCTTGGGGGATGTCTTGACATAATGACTCCATCTGTTGCGCACGAGTTGTTCTCCCGGTTTTTTGGTGATGGCTGGACACATCAGCAACTGCAGCTACGCGTGCTCCATAAAGCTTCGTTCATGGCTTCTGAGGGTCACCATAGAGTAAAACAAAACTTAATTGAAGATACGTGCCAAAGGGTGGCTTTGGACCCTTAGCTTTAAGCCCGTGCATTGACCCTATGCCTCCCTTTCCTTCCGGGGACTGGGACATCATCCGGCCTCGTCAGGCCTCGCCCCAGACGCTGCGGTTCACGCGGATGGGGCGATATTCAGGGACTACCACGCGCAGCAGCTGGGCTGGATGGGATTGTGCTGCGACTCCAGCTGAACTCTGAAACTGCTTCCCCGGCCCCTTCGTTTGCACGCTTTCGCACTGGGCTTCACGTTAGGATTGGATCTCATTGTCTGGATGATTCTGGATTTGCTGCGGTGCCCGTAGAGTCTGGGGCGGCTCTCCCTGTCAGGATGATTCTTCTACTATCCCTCTTGCTGCCGGAAAAGAACTCCATCCATTGTCAAGTGCCAAAAAGTACTTAGGTACAGTCGGCTTTGCGACAACGGCACGGCAAACAGTGCGCTGTGGCCCCTCAGCAGCATATTCCTTCAACGCGATCCGAGCATGCAGAGCTCCAGTGCTGAACGGAATAGGCTCCAGGGCCGGGCAACGAGCGAAGGGCACAGCCTAGTTTGCAGACTGGGTTATGACATGAGGCTTCATCACATCATCGGCACCGTCACCAGGTCACAACATGATCATCACCTTCCCCGCCTCCAGGATCATGATCACCACCGGCCTCAGATTCCAACTCAGGTTCAATGCATGGCCAGCTGCAAAGTCTGTGGTGCAGTCCGCCAAGAAAGAGGTCGGGTTTCTCCAGAGTTTGGTCGCCAGGTCCGGGGGGAGACTTGGGGCCGTGGGAACAGTTTTTGTCCGTGCAAGTTTGGGGGGTCAGGCGGATCCAATTATATCGCACCGAGCTTTTCGATTATGCAGATATGGGAGATTGCGTTGAGGTGCGGGCTATCGAATGAACTTCCACCTCGCTGACAGAAGCAAACTTCAAGGGTCAGTCACCAGCATTACTGCGACGTTGTTGTTTCTGTTTGCCAGGTGGTCTTCTTGGTGGGGCATCCAGTCCGTCCCATCTGAAGGGACGGTTGCATAGAGCCTCATCCCTGTGAGGTGCTGAGGAAGGCTTTCGACATGAAGCAGCGACTTGCCTAAAGATTTGCGGTCTCAGTAGTTCTACAGCTTTCGCTGGTGGTTTGATGGGTTGGGCTTTGGTGTTGAAAGGCGTGTGTAGGGGTTCGTAAGGGTAGAGCTTGGGGAACGAGGAGCTTCGACCGCAGCTGGTGGGCAATTGCAGAGCTTAGCTTCCGCAGTTCGGCATCATGACTGATCTGCAGCATTGGGGCTCGATTGTAAGCTGCCCACGACCGTCTCAATAGCACAGCTGCAAGATTCAACGGAACTGAAGGAAACATACAGAATGGATGCCACCCAGCAAGGAAAGCTCCTACAAGTGCATGAGCCTCAAAAGAGATCTAGACATCAAGATTCCACCAGCCGCTGTCAAGGAATATATTGGTCTCTGACACTGGTGCAGAACTGGATTCGCTGCAGGCGCCCACGATCGAAGTCGTCCATTAGAAGACATAGCAGTGGCCTGATTGAGTTCATGAAGCACTGCATGCAATGTAACTCGCTGGTGCTGCCAAAGACACTGCCGGGTCCAGTTGTTAGGATGCAATCTAAGTTTAAAGGCTAACTCGCAGATCCTTATGGTAGCAGCAGTGTGCACGAATGCCAAGTTGGGCCCTTGTGGACTCTGCAGTTCCGCATTCGGGCACCAAATCTAGTAGTCAAACATGCGAATGGCCGAGCTATGAGTGCTGGATGCTCAGCTTCCCACCATCCGGGCCCGGTACGTCAGCAGCATGTCCATTTCGTCGCAGGGGTTGGTAACAAAGCTGAAAGACGCAAGCTACGAAGTCTGCTTACTGGGCATCTACGCGGATCCCCAGGCCGCATGCCTTCAACTTATGTTTTGAATTCAACGGGTTTGGAGGGGGTGAACCTGTGAAGCGAATCGGCCCGAACTTGGCTACAGTACAGGCAAAGCTGCTGAAGCCTTTCGTCCGGGTACGGCGGCACCCCAGCAGATAGAAGCTTTCTTCTCACCGGGCACAGGTAGAAATATTTCTTTTTGGAGAGATTGGCCAAAAGCCGGTGCAGACAGAATTTGTTCCTAAAGCGCTAGGAGCCCTAAACCCCAAACGCTAGGGTCATAAACCCGACATGCCAGGAGGCCTGACTGAGTCTGCGGGAGGTCGAGCCTGGAGGCTTCGGGTTGCGTGTTTTGGGGTAGCCGAGACCCAAAACGCCAGGAACCCTAAGCCCTGAACGCCATGGTCCTACCAAAACGCCACATGGCGCAATGATTTTTCGCTCGGCCAAAGCGCAACCCAAAGTAACCAAATTCTTCAAGAATGTTCAAGAAGTTTTCCACCTGCTGGGGCGCCGCCGTAAGCCGTTTGTGGCGGATTTGTGGACTGCAATGCAATGTCTTGAAGCCCTGTCAATCCTCCTGACAGGCTTGAGTGAAGCCTTCATGCTTGGAGCGTCTGACTTTGGGCTTATGGAGTGTTGTGCCTTGAGAAGCTGAGGCCATACTGACCCGTGGCATTGCCCGAGAGATCAAAGAAGGAAAGCGTTACAACAGGAGCTCAACTGGCGGGCTGAAGACCGATGCTTCGTGTGTTATTTGGCTGCTTTTCGGAGAGCTGTACGTTCTCGGGCCAAACGCAGGAGCATTGAAAAGCTTCGTGCCACCTTCGACAACTTCAGTGCTGCCATCTCCATGGTGGACGGCGCTTTCAAGAGCCTTTGCCTTATCAGCAGCGCTGGATGCGTTGGCAAGACCCCCCTGTAGCTCCGAACCCTTCTTCGTACCGGTTTCATCGGCCAAGGATCGTTCACAACCCCCAGGGCGGTGAGCCCTCTGCGACCTTCGAGGGCCAAGGCGGTGCGCTGCCGCCGGCGCTGGCGGAAAAGCTTGAGGCTTGGCCCAGTCGGCGTGATCAACCTCGCGGTCTATTTTTGTTTTTGTTTGTTCTCTCTCTCTCTCTCTCTCTCGGGGCTTGCCGGAACAGTGGGATGGGTACATACGCAAACGGAGAAGTTGCCCAGAGACTCTGTGTCAAATCATGACAAGTTGCTTGCTTAATTATGGGAAGTGGCTTCTCAAGAGCTACTTGGCAATCTATGCGTGCACGGAACCGGTTGGTCGTTGATGCTGGTACCCGCTGAACCATTTAAAAAGCCTGAGATTCCATCACGGTTCTCCCTGTCGCAGGCTTTGGTGCGATCGATTTAAGCTTGTGCTGTGCGCACGGGCAGAGCAACAGCGTGCCGAGCTGCATGAAAACGGTGTGACAAGTTTCAGTGGCCGCAGCGGTCTAGGGTAGGGGCGCAATTTAGGGGGGTGTTAGACTTAGGTTAGGTTGTCTGTCTTTGTTCAGGGCTTTGGGATGGGAGGCTTCATTTGAGGGCGCAGTAAGGTTCGAGGTTGTGGTGTTGACACCGCAGCCTTGGGCCGGGTAGTGGTGTCGACACCGCTGCCCCTAGTGTATGCTCGAGGTGGAGGCTAGGCAGGTGAGGAGATGTGGGTTTGTGTGCGTGATTTTTGGTGGGGTGGGTCATTCCGGCTCTTGGGGCTATTGGGGTTGTCGGGTTTCTCCAGGTGCTTTCGCGCAGCATTACAGGGCTTGACGGGTTTCGCGCCAGGGGTTTGAAGGTAGGGTTGAGGGCTTACTATCAGCACTGTTTAGGATTCAGGGCTTTAGGGTTGCATGGCATAGGTCCCCTATTTAGGGTTTAGGGGTTTAGGGTTAACTCCTAAAGCCCGTGACATTGTTCGTGCCTTTCATCTTCTAAATACTCTTGAAAGACTCTCTAGTCTCTAAACACTAGAAATTGCAGCAACGCTGCAGCAACGGCTGTGGGGGCGGGTTGGGTGGGGCCGGGTGGGGTTGGGTGGGGCCGGGTGGGGCTGAGGAGGGGTTGGGCATGCATTGGAACCACATGAAATACTATTGAAGTACTATAGGACACTCAGTGAAGCCGAAACGGCACCGAGTGGGCCCGAGTGGGGCCGGGTGGGGTTGGGTGGGGCCGGGTGGGGCTGAGGAGGGGTTGGGCATGCATTGGAACCTCATGAAATACTACTGAAATACTATAGGACACTCGAATTGGCGCCGAGTGGGCGCGGGTGGGGTTGGGTGGGGTTGGGTGGGGCCGGGTGGGGCTGAGGAGGGGTTGGGCATGCATTGGAACCTCATGAAATATTATTGAAATACTATAGGACACTCAGTGAAGCCGAATTGGCGCCGAGTGGGCCCGAGTGGGGTTGGGTGGGGCCGGGTGGGGCTGAGGAGGGGTTGGGCATGCATTGGAACCTCATGAAATACTATTGAAATACTATAGGACACTCAGTGAAGCCGAATTGGCGCCGAGTGGGCCCGAGTGGGGCCGGGTGGGGTTGGGTGGGGCCGGGTGGGGCTGAGGAGGGGTTGGGCATGCATTGGAACCTCATTAAATACTAGAAAACTATAGGATACTCAGTGAAGCCGAATACAGCCGAGTGGCGCCAAGGGTTGGGTGGGGCCGGGTGGGGCTGAGGAGGTTGGTGTTTTGAAATGAGAAAACTCATCCCACACCAACCTGCGGGGGATCCACAAGTGCAACATCATCAAAAGGTAAACTGGTATCAGCCCTCTCAGAAAAATGCCGCGTTCGCGGCAACTTGGATAAAGCTGTCTTCTTGGTGATGCGATACCTCGCCCTGGTAGTTCGCTGTGTTGAACATACCGTGCGTGGCAAATTAGATGTGCGATCTTTCCAGCGCCATTTTCTCCCACACCTCAAACACTGAATCCACCCCTCATCCGGTGCACCTATAGACTTTCCGACTTTGCGATTCCAGTGAAGCAGATGTCGGGCTTTGTTGTATCTACTGTTAAGCTCCCGCTCCAGTTGGTCGAGGCGGTTGTCGTTGGATAAAAATCCTTCCGATACCAGAATAGGGCCGCCTTTTTGCGTGCAAGGCTGGCTCGTTATCTTGAGGCGCACATGCTCTGTATAGGAAGTAAACTTCCCACATAATCTGCACCAAAAGCCACGCCCCTCACGTGGTGCCAGCCGATGCCCATTCTCAACAATACCTTGTTCTGTAATTTCCTGTTTGGGTCTGCAGCGACTTTTGTCTTCCAAATCACCCCTTGCATGCCACCTGATAATGTGCTTCTGCCAGACGTCAACGAGAAATGCCTGCACCATGCGTACTACGTCATCGCTCAAGTAAAATTAAGTTCTCCGGTACGATCAGCGCATAAGTAAAACATACTGGCAACTCCTCCACCCTGCATCCCAAAGACTCCAAGACCGGTGCTCGCTCTTCCTCATACAAGGAACAACGCCATGACACATGCATAATAGTCTCCTCCTCCGCGCCGCAAGAACAAGTACGATTGGAATCTTGGCGTTTGTGCCGTGACGCACGTTCAGGCGTCATCAACCCACCCACGATGATGCGACGTAGAACACCAAGTTTAGCCCGTGCATCCTCATCATCCTGTTGTGCGCGTTCCTCCAGTTCCCGGTGATAAAGCAGTGTACGCACACGATCCACCCTCCCTGCGCCAGCATAATGTTAAGATCTTTCCTGGCTCACCCTCCGCCACAAGGAAGCACGCCAATCCTCCCGAAGTTGATGCAACCACAGACCTTCATCAACCTCACCCGCCATCAAGTCATTCACTCTGGATGCCAGGATAGAAACATCACGAAGGTTTTGCAACCGTAACGTAGGACCATCCACCACTGCCGAAGGAGTACAATGGTACCTCCTGCGAATCTCCGCCGCCATACCAGGTACTCGCATAATCCGCATAATAGTGCGAAGTCCTTCGTATGCGCGCCAAACTCGGGATCAAGCTGGACGGGATATAAGATCGCCATCGTGACAAGAGGGCTCATAGAGTAGAACTCGCACCCCCACAGTGACCGCATAACCTCTGTGCGCACCTTGCGCAGGTAGTGGACATCTGAAATGATCGCATGCGTCCCTTGCCCAAATAGAGCCTGAGACTGTGTAGCCATCATCATGCGCGAACGATCGGCCCATGAACGAGGTACATGACGAATTCTCCTGATGCTACCCTTCCTTGCCTCCCAACGTTTGTTCTCCAGCATCGTAACGTCAAAGACGTCGTTCCGCACCACAATGCTACCTCCCACGACTCGGAATTCAGACAAGTGCGCGTACTCAAGCTCCAAAGCTCCTTCAACCGCAGCATCGCCAAAGGTATAAGTTTTGCGCTTGTGGATTTCACCGCATTTCGTTGGTCATAGGCCCTGACGATAGCATGAAAACCACGTAAGCCATGACACACCCCTAGCACCGTGTCAGCTTGTGCTGCAACGGAAATGTCGTCCGCATAAGAGCGCGGCTTGACGTTGGCCCCTAGCTCCGCTTCAGAAGCTTCCAGAATGCAGGACACGATACTGTTCAACGCAATCATGGAAAGTGCATCGCCCTGTATGATACCGCCGTCCGGACGCCACCAATCCCCCAAGGCACCTCTCAGCCGAAACACCCGCCAAAGCCCATCATACATAGAAGCAAGTGGTCGTAGCAAACGTTCCACAGCTCCCCGCCGTCGCATCGTAGCCAACATAATGTTGACCGGAACCAAATCAAAGGCCTCTTAAAATCATAAGAGACTCCACCCACGCAAGGAGGACCGCCATAGGCTGATGCTTCCAGATCAAGGGCAATTTGCATCGCCAACTGCTCCGAGCTACGCTTTCGCCTGCACCCGAAAACCGATTCCTTCACCGCCACCTCATCGCGCTCACAAAGCGTGCCTTCGACCATAATCTGTAAATGCCCGATAACACCGTTATCGGGCGATATTCTGTCGGAAGAGGATCTTGTAGTGTGGAATCCTTGGGGATGAAAGCAGTATAAGCTCGTAACATCTCCCGAGGCCAATGTCCCGTTGTCTCAACGAACTCCAGAATCAACGCCAAATCATCGAAGATGCCTGGGGCCCAATGCGCCAAAGCAGCCATTGACCCTGGTCTCCACATGTCCAAACTCGGAGCTGAAGATGCAGTGTCACGAGCGACCTCCGCCAGAAACACACCGGATAACGGTTCCAACTCCATTTTTGCACTCCGCATGTACGGGCCAAACTGTTCCATAAACCGGTCACAATCCGCAGGTCGCGCTTGGAACTTTTCGAAGATAGGCTTCCACGCCGTGAGCATGTGGTCTAACTGCTCGTTTCGGTCAACTGTGAAATGCCCCCCTTCAGTACGCATCAACATTGAGCTCCGTTTGCACTCATCCTTGACCCACCGGTGCGATTGACGAATAGAAGATTGCATCCTGTCCTTCCACGCCCGAAGGCGTGCCCGGTCCCCCATTGTTTGAAGCCGACGATACTCCGCAGCCAGCAAACTACACATCTGAGAAACGACTTCGCTCGAAAGTGTGCGCATAACCACCGGAAGGAACTCATCCGGAAAGGGTCCTCGAACTTCACGCGCAAACGAACGAATATGCCCCATAGTGATCTCCGCACGGTAGCCCCAAACCTTCATTTTCCCTAGCTCTTCCGCCCGCCGAAGTGCCTTTGCCACCTTGCGCATCCAAACGGTCTCGCACTCGCATGCCGCTCAGGTGGATACACACATAACCGCCGAAATGCCACTGTACCCCGTCCATGACCATTGTCCTGTAATCCAGTGGTTGTGGGAATTGAACACAACAGCTTCTCCGCCCTTTTGCACCATGCACTATAAGCGTCATCCACCTGACCTTGTCGAAGCAACCGCGCAACAGCTGGATCTGATCTAACGTGCTCCACCTCATGTGCATGACTGGGCTTCCGGTACTCCACATGCCCACCGACACTCCGACTCATATACCAAACCTGGCTCGCAATCGGACTGTGCAAGGTCAAATGCATGATCATGTGGTCCTCCTCGTGGATTCCTGACAATATGTTATACGAACGCATAAGACTGGCCGCAGTTTGGTTCACGAAGCCCAAATCAATACGCGATCCACGTCCCTTCATCGATGTCGGGCGTGAATCAAAACCCCCAATGCCCCACGAAGCGCAATCAACCCACCTCGCATGTTTCAAACTCTCAAACTCCTCAGGCGCATCCGTCACCTCAAGGTTGAAATCCCCGCACATCACCATTGGTAAATCACCCCTCCGCGTCGCATCATCTTGCACTGCTTGTATCAGCTGCTGGTTGTAGGCTTTCTTGGCCATCTCCCAGCGAGCACCTGACCACCCATACACAACATAAACAATTATAGACCGGCGCTCATCGGACCTGTAAAGCTGTACCGCCAATAATCGCCCATCCTCCCAAAATCGGTGTCACAAACTACTACGAAACTCGACTTTGCGTACTGCCCATGCACTGTCCTTCTGGTACACAAACGCCACGCCACTCCACCGACGATCACCAACTGGAGCTCCCCAAACAACCTCATGAGAATCCTTACGCATCCGCAAGTCCAGCTCCTTCTGCTGTAACAAAGTGGCATGTGTTTCCGACAAGGCCATAAAATGCAGTGAAATTTCCACTACAAACTCCCACCTACCTTCTTGCTGCAATCCATCAATATTGCAGGCTCGCAGCGATACATCATCATCACCATCATCATCACGATGATTGCCATTCAAAATGTGCCTTAACTTGTTCCATCTGCGTTGAAACATATGGGCCCAATGAACATTGCACATCAACCCATCCCATGCAGCGTCACAAATTCCGTGAAACCCAACCTGCAACTCACTCATGGCGTGGCTTCCCAGTCTCCGGAGTGTTTCCCGTGTGCCCCTGGCTAGGGCGCTTGGGCGGGGTACCGGTCCGTACACCCCCCCGTCGCAGCGGCCCGCGTCTCTGCCGCCCGCCGAATGAAGTCCCGCTGCTGCGCTGCCCTATCCACCTCCACAACACGCACGACCCCTCATCCTTGGATGCCGCAGCCGCCGCACCCATAGCACACGCATTAAGCGCCTCGAG
The DNA here is from genome assembly GCA_905221635.1 of Symbiodinium sp. CCMP2456. Taxonomy (NCBI): domain Eukaryota; class Dinophyceae; order Suessiales; family Symbiodiniaceae; genus Symbiodinium; species Symbiodinium sp. CCMP2456. Next base: position 17,248 of record CAJNDV010026780.1, on the reverse strand, counting down.
ACGCAAGCTTCGTGGCATACCCTGAAACATGTAATGCGCCGGACTGTCCTGCCCCCTGTTCTTGGACATAAAGATACACTGCTTGTCATCGTGGAACACAATCTCCTGCACATCCCACCCCGGCACCCACCGGAATCCCCGTGACTTTCCAGCGTCCCATGGGATCAACATGTGGAAATCCGTTTGCCTTCCGAAACTCATCCATCGCGGCCAGCGTAGCAAAGCGTATCGCCAGCCTTCCACTTTTGCCTTTTTCGGTCAATCCCATAGCTCTGGTATCCTTCAAGTATTCCAACGCACGATCCAAGGAAATACCCGCATCCAACCAAAACAATTCCATCAACGGCCGGTTCTCATCCGAATGGCATTTGATAAAGACTCCCCCATGCCCACTTACACGCAGCAAAGCTTCCAGGTACATGTCGTTCACATAGAAGATGAAACTCCCATCCTCCCTCGCCTGAATCATGTCTATCGCATGTTGATCCACCCATTTATCCACGTGCGCCATTAACACCCCGGCCGGATGAGGTCCCGCCACCCATCCCCTCCCGGTACTCATCTTTGCAACCATCTTGACCATTGTGATGCCGACCTCCACCTCGGGACCCACGTTCCGCATCCCCACCGGCACGCCAAACCCTTGCTGCACCAAATACCTTTCCACCATCACGACCTTCCGCTCCCCCGCGCCAGCATCCACATCAATATTGCACAACACCCTGGACCTAGGATATGAGCGCAATCCCACCTCATCCGGACTCTGAGTAAGCAAAGCCGCCGTAGGCCTGGAAGTATACCCGACAATGGTCAAAACCTTCGGCAGTGCATCCTTCGGAACTAGCGCCACCCCACCCGTCGGCCCCAAATCCTGCCACATCTTGACCGGAACCTCCCATTCCTCCTGCAGCAAACGCGGTTGCATACGCACACGTGCCGCATCACATAGAGCATCTGCGACCGCCGTCTGATACTCCTGCTCAGGATCAGCGCTAACCACCTCCGTAACCTTGCCCTTGCCCTTGCCTTTGCCAACACTATTGCCGTTCAATGCATGAAGCTGCTGATTTCGAGTCTTGCGACCAATGCCCCAAGTGCTTATCACCACCCCACCTCTTCGCTTCATAGCAGTACTGCACCAAGCAAACATGCTGTCTAACATAAGCACCATAGCATGGAGAGCGACCGTAAGAAAGGCCTGCGTGCACCGTCCCACCTCGCTGGTCACCACAATCACCCCCGGCATGCGCGCCAGTGACCAGCGGGACATTTGAGGAGGGGTTGGGCATACATTGGAACCTCATTAAATACTATTGAAACACTATAGAATACTCAGTGAAGCCGAATTGGTGCCGAGTGGGGCCGGGTGAGGCCGAGTGGGGTTGGGTGGGGTTGGCTGGGGCCGGGTGGGGCTGAGGAGGGGTTGGGCATGCATTTGGAACCTCATTAAACACTATTGAAACACTATAGAATACCCAGTGAAGCCAAAATGGACCGAATGTAGGACCCAATGTAGCCCGGTGGGGCCGGGTCGAGCCGGGCATTGCAGCAGCAATTCTAAGTTCTGGGCGCCGCCCCAGCACCCACTCCCAAGAGTATTCAATGCGTGCCCACCCACCTCCCTCTCCCGCGCCCACCTCATCCCCACTGCAAGGTTTCCAATGTGTCCACCCCCACCCCCACCGCCCCTTACTGCAATTTCCAGCCCCGCCCATCCCCACCCCGGCCCGGGCGGTATGGGCGGGGGGCGGGGGTGGGTGGGAACCCTCTAAATACTTTTTGGCAAGGGCGGTGGTGGGGATGGTGAGGGCGGTGAGGGTGGTGGGGGCACGGAGGGGTCTGGGTGGTGGGGGTGCTGAGGGCGGTGGGGGTGGTGGGGGGTGGTGAGGGTGGTGAGGGTGGTGGGGGTGGTGGGGGTGGTGGGGGTGGTGGGTCTGGGCATGCATTGGCTCTCTAAACACCTAGGAAAGGGTGTGGGTACTCGGAGTGGGGTGTGGGTCGTGGGGGTGGTGAGGATGGAGAAGAAACCTCTCGGGATATCACTGGCGCCGCCCCAGGGTCGGCGGATATGTACGAGAATTCGAACCTGAGCTTCTCACAAGCTCTTTGGCATTCTGCAAGCACGGTAGATGCGTTGGACTTTCGGGCTTCAAGTTGCTTCTGAACGAACATAGATCACAGAAGTCGACGGCGAATGTACGAGAACTGCAGAAATCGCTTTGTGGCCACTTCCAGATCTACAATGCATTCACTCAGACGCAGGTTTGTGCAGGACCGGGCTGTTGTGAGACCCGGTCATATCCGGTGAAGTTCCGGAAGCGCAGTATTGCTGGAACATTCGTGCATGCAAGCCTCGTGGCCCACTGGAGCAGGCGACGTTTACATTTTCGTTGAGGGTGGTGAGGATGAAGCCTGGATTGCCCGCAAGGCACGCCGGATTTTGTGGGCAAGCGGGTTTCAGCCGTTTTTGCGCCTTGAGGACTCTTGGAGGTTGGGTGAGCGGCAGGTTCTTTTGCTGCCGAGGGCAGTTGGCGGTAAGTTTTGGCGGATTGTTTCGTTGCGCTGTTGTTCGACGTGTCCTTCGGGGTTCACTGACATGGATTCACGACTTGCATATTCTGGCGTATTTGCATCATGATGGCCTGCTGCCTCCGTTTGCCTTGGCCGAATTGAGCAAGGGTCTTTCGACAGCTTCTTGTCGCGTTTGCCAGAAAGTTTGCTCAGAGGCGGCTGAACGAGGGGCAGACCTGGCGGCTTGGTCATGTTGGACTCTTCGCAGCTTCGGTTCTGGTCTTCGTTGGATATTTGCGAGGGAGTCCGGTATGAAGCTGCGCAAGCCATCGCGATCCAGCACCGAAGGATCTCATGAAGCAGCTGTTTCCATACGTTGCCGAATTCCTAATTTCGTCATACGGATGCCGGGGCAAAACCAACCGCATCTCTGAGCCAGCGTGGTTTGGAGGTTTGGGTCCGGGTCGCAAATGTGCAGTTGCCGCTGTCGTAGTTGTTAGTGGCGTTGGTGTTGGCGTTGCTGTTGCCGCTGCTGCTGCTGCTGCTGCTGCTGCTGCTGCTGCCGCTGCCAGTGGGGGTGGGAGAGGTGAGGGGCTGGCCGGGCTGAGCACGCCTTTACTTTGCTATGCCTTCAGCCTTCTTAGGTGCCCATCAAGCGAAGCGGTGGGCAGCCCAGTTTTGCTTGCAAGTTCAGCGCATACAGATCCGTTCGAAGAAGCGCAGGGTGTAGGGACGAAGGTATGACGATCCTTCTCCTTTGGATTTCCCGGGTTTGCACCAAATTTCATCATTCCGGTGTTCCGAGTCAGGCAGCACTTGCATCGGTAGAGAGCCTTGCCATTTTCATCCGCATAATCTTGCTCTCCAGGCGGTGCCAGCGCAGGGCTGCACAATTTCCCCGAGGAGGCGCTGCAACGCCCTCCGTTCGTGGGCGAGGCAGGAGCATCCACGGGTCGAAGGACAAAGATCGCAGGGGAATTCTATGCTTGGCTTGCAATGCATGCTGTGGGGTATTGGCCAACCACTTTGGGCGAAGTCTTGAATCATGGACTATAGTGTCGTGATACGATGCTAGATGGATCCGGGGCTGGAACTGCTTTCGGTGCGAAAATCTCACAGTTTGACGACGACATATCAAGTCAGAGATGGTGAAGGTGATACAGCCAGAAACGAGAGACCTTTAAAAGCCAAGCTGGTTCCCCTCGGGGCTACCTACGAATACCGATGCCATCTGCCGATGCTTCAAGATGAGACTGAACTGTGCGAGCCATGCTTCGCCCAAGACTGCCGGCAAATTTCCGGCGCAGGACCCTAGAAGCTTCGACATGAAGCACTCTAGAACAGCGAATTCTTAAGTCTGCGGTCCACCTGCGCAAAACTGTGACGTCAGGGTTCTCGCTTTACTGGGCTGTGAGGCCTGCTGGGCGCTCCTTGCCGACAGCACCGCGTGGACCTCAGCCGGAGGGGGCTGCATCCGGCAGGTCTGTTGGCGTGTGTCGTCAGTCGAGTCATTGATTGCCTTTGCATTCTGATTTCACAGAGCCTGGGAAAGCTTTGCGAACCAAGTCAGTCCATGATGGCAGCCAAAAACTGCTGCATCCCAAATGTAAGACGGAACTGTCATCCCTGAGTCCTCCATGCTCGGAGAGGCACCTGTAGCTGCTGCCTCTGCTGCAGCATCAGCTGCCGTCGCTGGCGCATTGGTGCTTGGACGGAAGCTATCCAGAGTCTGGCGTAGGTTCTTGTTGTTTGCTCCTCACGCAAGTGGATGCCTCCAGCGGTGTCATCACCTTCGTTATCATGCCCAGCATAAGCATGGAGTAGTTGGCCGGCTCTCCTGGAACTTCAGCAGGGCTCACGTTGCAAGGCTCTCTCTGACAGAATTGTGTATTGTAGGGAGGTTGCAAACAAGATGCAAGCACAAGCCTAGCTCCCGACGGTTGAGGATGACCATGATGAAAGTTTAGGCAACGTACATGCTACCGCTGGCTGCTTTGAGGATGTGTGCGTCGACGGTGTTTGTAGAATCAGCACAGCCTTCCGAAATTTCGGGGTGTGCACTCGCCCATGAATTTTCCTCTCCCCGCATAACTGTTGAGGCGAAGCGATGCCGCGAGAAGCAGCCCGCGGAGGTGGGTGCTTCACAGAGGTCTAGTTATCGAGAAACTCGACAACGGACGACTGCTACATACTGCTACGAAGTGCACGATATGCTATTCTGGCAAGCATTAGGGTTCAAAAGACCGTGATGACGTGCGGTTGTTGGCCATGAGTCATCATGAGTGCCGAGTCTGGGGAAGGCTTCTAGCACGTATGGTAGTGTTTGAGCGCAGTTTCATATCAGAGCGTGACGGATTTGCTTACGTCAAACGGCATGTCCGCAAAGGCATGAGTGCGAAACCCGAGCCATGTTGTCCAATCCCAGTTGTCGTGCTAGTACTTCTGTCCGCAGAGCAATAAGATGGAGCAAGGGAAATTCAAAGGTGTTGTGATTCCATCCACTCTGGCATCAGGAGTATGTTTCCCGCATCCTCGAGTTTACACGCACAGAATTGGATAGCGTGCTAGCCGCAAGCTGACCTAGTCCCCTCACTTCAACAAGTAACAAGCACACCCCGATGATACAGTGCGTAATTATAGATTCGCATTATTTCGTGATTGGTTGAACTTTCTGAAAAGCCTGGCATCTTTCGCCAGACTGAAAACCCAGACTGAAAGCCTCGCGTCTTGGCTGAAACCCCATTGCAGAGAACAATGCCCAGGGGAGTCCCAGCCGCTTGCAGCGCACTTCCGATTCCGAACCTCCGGGATCGAAGGCACCAGCCGCTAATCGCGTTCTGGACTACTTTCTGGGTTTTTGAGTAGCTTTTCGCGAGTTAGTCTCTTCTCTGTCGGACGCTTGCCATGCTTTTGAGACAATCAATGCTCGATCGGAAGAAAACAATAGCTTGCACTTACGGATAATGCTTTCATGTCTGCCACTCTTACACAGACTTGCTACACTGAAGATTGCAACTGGCAAAGAGGGGATCACAAGTCATGAAGCATTCCGATCAGCCCAGATGTTGAGATGTACAGATAGCTGTGCCTTCAACTCGGCGTTACATCTGTGAGTTGCGACATGTGTCCGACCGTAGAGCCTTGGGAGGTTGCCTTAGCAAGCCTCTTCGACACAACGTTCGGAACTCAGAGGGGTTTGAAGCTTCGTCGGCTTCGGTCATGCGCGTGGAACCTTTGAAACAACTTGCGGTGCTGTGCTCAGTGCACAAATAGGAGGATTGCCCGGATTCCTGTGCATTTCCATCCGTTTGCCAGTCTACACTGGAGTACCTCCGTTCTGACTGAGCTTGCAGCTAGCAAGTCTGTCCAGCTCAACAGTTGAACTGAGCCTGAAGTCCCGAACCCAACCCACACCCAGCAGCTAAGCATTGGAAGCAACCCGACATCTGCCAAAGATCAACCACTGAAACGCTTTCAGGACTCCAAGTTGGGCAGCAGCGAGCTGGGTGGGCGACCGGGCAGGCCTTCAACAACGATGGTGTCGCGAAGTCGTTTTGTGTGAGCGTAGTGACGCAGGTGGCACTGCGCCTGCAACTGCTGAGAAGTCCGAGAAGAAGATCTTCCAGACATCCTCGGCTCGCGTCTCAGACGAAGGTCACGGTTTCCAAAATCTGGAGTCTAGTGAACACGGAATATTCCGGGCTGTGTTTCACTCACGATGATTGCTGACGCGTACAGGGTCGTTGGGGCAAACTTTGGGCGCTGTCGACTGATCGGTTTCATCTACAGACCCATCTCTGGCCGATGATCGGCACATAACAAATGGTGAACATGGCAAACAGGCAATCGAAGCTTGGCCACCTGCCTTGGGATCATCGCCGGTAGTAGGTGGTCACAACATCGAGATACAGGCAAGCGAGACATCGAGAGCTCCGCTGAGAAAGCAAGCCCAGAGTCACGAAGGCTTCACTCCACCAGACAAAGGGCAATCCCGAACACGAGCCTTCGACAGCAGAAGGCACCGTTGTCCTTCACTCCAGCTGTGTGGACCGCCCCAGGCAGCTGAAGGATGGATTGATACTGATTTAGTGTTCAGGATTTGTTTGGGCTGCGGGATTTCAGGTTCATCGTTTTGGGTGCTGCGAGCTTGTCGAAAGGAAGAGCTGAGGATGATTATCAAGAACAGCCCCGTCCCCAAGCCACCTCACCGTTTCAAAACTCTTTGCACTCCCCCCAAATTCACCCTAAGCCTCCCGACGAAACACATACGTCCTACAGCATATCCGCCATCCCCTTGGCTTATCCGGTCGTACTCCAAAGTTTTTGTTGTGTTTTTTGATCGATCAGAATGCGAGATTCGGCTGCGATCTCTCGACCTCCTGTTTGCTTCTTCTCCCCTGTGTGCGGCAGTAGCAAGATTCTGGAGTCCCACATGACTCCGCAAGCGACAATGCAAAGCATCCCAACCACCTCTTCCCCCCACCCGATACACGTCGCAGTAATTATCATTCATGGCTGAGTGTCCCGACCTTGCAGATGGTGGCTTGGCCGTAGCCGTCAAGGGCTTCATCCCTAGGTAGGTCGTTCAAGCCACCACCCTTGCTAGGGATGACTGGCTCAATGCGCGTTCCAGCAGCGCCCTTCGTCGCACGGTGGCCAGGTACGACGAAATTGACGTAGGTTTTCGGGGACCGGTCGACTCGGTTGGCGCGATGATGATTTGTGTACTAAATTCGTATCAGGTCGCCTTCACACGTGAAGCTGACGCCACTAGCACGAGGTGGTTTCGTCCTGTCGGTGCTTTAAGTCAAGCCTTGCCAATTCAGGCAGCTTCTCGCCGCTTCCATGGGGCCCCGGGGTGGCGAAGGCACGGAGAGGGACAGGCCTTCTTGGGCTGGTGTGTTGTTGGGGACACAATTTCCCCTTGCAGGGCGTGCTTGCTTCCGCTTCGGATCAGGATCCTTTGTCGCGTTGGGACCTGGGCTTTAAGTACTTGCAGTTCAAACCCAACGAAGCCCACTGCCGATGTCTCAGATGCCGATGCCTGTGACCAGCGGCAGCTTCACGTGGGGCGAACCCCCCAGGCCCGTCAACTCCAGCTCGCTCCGGCTCGCCGGCTCGGTTCTTGAGCTTCGATTCTGCTTGGGACAAGTTCTGGAAGGCCAGATGTGCAGAATATGCAACGGGTCAATTGTGGGGGCGCTCTAGCTTTGGTGTCTGTCCTGCTGGCTCGACATTGTCATGGTCATAGTACATGTGAAACAAAACGCCCGACGCTACCGGCAACCTCAGCAAAAGACCGGAACTCTCGTCATCGGATTCGGAGCCCCGAAACATCAGCCTCCTTGATGAGCAGGCGAATCATAGCCACTACTCAGCCTGGAGCCCGGCATGGGTCACTACTTTTTTCTTGAAGCTGTCACTGCTTCCACTGCTTGTCCGCTTGTAGACCACTTCGGATAGCAACTTCAAGCGGCCCGACCCTCCGAAATTATCCTGGAGCGGGATGCTTGTCTATCTCCCACGCATGCTCTTGTTGCTTCAAGCGCCAGAGGTGGAACGCACAGGCAGTCGAGCCACGGCGTCCTCAAGGCCAGCCACCACGAAGCCACGAGTTTTGGGACCTGGGTTCACGGAACGGAGAACAAGACAGGGAACCCACGGCATCCACCATCACTCAAAGAGGCAGCAGAGCTTTGCACCAGTAAGCACAAAGCCCGGCGGCCTTCTGCCTCACAGAGTGTTCTGCAGCCTGTTTGTGTCCCAGTGTTCTGGCCTGACAGGGCTCTTTCGCTCCTCCTCCGAGATCATCATCGGCAACCTGGGGGACAGCGAGGAAAGGGCACACTGCCAGGACCACTGTTGCAAAAGATTGCAAAAGCATGTCCGCTGATTTCGGTTCATAGTTGGTGCATGATGCTGGTGCTGGGGAACTTCAAAGACCCTTACAGCAAGGATCCCTCGTTGTCATGCTAACTGTCTCCAGAGAGGGTAGGGCAGTTTCGGTTTTCGCGGCACTGACTGCTTCGTGCCAACTTCGTGCAGATGGCATACAACAACCTGAGAATTGCTGTAACCAAGATCTCGAACACTACTTCATTTTGCTGCAATCGCTCTACCGAACTGTGATTCACTTTGCTGAGAAGTTGCAGGGAGACTTGCAGCTTGCACCCAATTTGTGCAGAAGCCGCGAGCCAGCTCACCGCTGACCACTCGCAGCCATGCCGGGCCCCCAGCTGATGCATTAATTGCGGTACTAGTACCTGCGAGAGCACGCAGCCCAGCCGACCGCTCACTTGTTACAACTCTTCTGATGGAGGGCTCAAACAGGTGAGACGAAGCAGCAGCCTCAACCAATTCCCTAGCCGTAAAGGGTTTGTGATGCATCAAAAACGCTGTTCAAGACCAACCGGTGTTGAAGCATAGGCACTCTTCGGTGCAGGGCTTAATCTGCCAGGCGAAGTATTTTGCAGCTGATCAGTGAAGCGACAACGGCCACCTGCGATGCAAAAACTGCTGCGCAGATGGCTCCACATTTGTTGAAAACAGTGAGCATAAGTTTACTAAGAAATCAGATATAGGTAGATACGACGAGGCATGATGCCAGTCCTAGACGTGAACAGTGAATATCTGGAAATGTTGAATTCAGTGTTGATCATCGATAAGTTAGACTACTTAGAAAGCGTTTAGTTTTATTGGGGCATAGCAAGCATCTAGTATTCTGGTTCAATTAAGACCACAAGATTCCTTCTCTCCTTTCTTCTCCGAGACGCTTTCTCTTGATGATGATAGATTCATATGTCTTGTCTCTCCCAATATTTGTCTTGTCTCCCAATCGGGGAAAATGGTAGAGGTCTTTCTCTCCTGGAAAACACGAACACATAGTGTGTTTCATTTCTTCTCCAACGGATGATCTTCGACGTGTTTTTATTATCTTGGTGTCTTCAGGAAAGAATTCGTTCGTGCATCTTGTTATGAGGAGTGCATTTAACACATGATCTTTCTAAATCCTTCTATTGAGGTTATAAAAACTTGAATGGTAAAAGGTATCTATAGAAGACATCTATGAGATATGACATTTCTTAATCTGAGGTATATATCAAACAGCATAAATTACAATTCTCGTGAAAACTACTAAGTTCCAATTTCTGTGCGTGAAGGCGGTGTGACTGGATGGGACTTGCCAGATCCGTTAGTCCGCTCGGCTTGGCCATTCCTGCCCAAAGTGCTTGTTATCTGACTTGAAGGTTCACGGGTATTTGGAGGTAGGTTTCCACATACGTTGCGTGGGTTCGCAGTTAGCAATAGCTGTAGTTGCCTGACTTGCAACCCTGGCAAGAACTACCCACGTCCGGTAATCTCTAACTTCTCAACCGCCGGCATGTCTTGGCTGATGCAATGGGAGCAGGCTTCTCTTGAAAGTCAGCGCTGTAGACACCTGAAGTCCACATAAAGTCAGACGCGACAGACCTGTACTGCAGTAGTCTTGAGCATACATCCGACTTGTCGGTGACTCATGGGGGTTTCATGGAGAAGGCTTGGAGAGTATACTGCAACATGCCCCCTTGCTACCGTAGAGGTTTCAACAGTTAGGAGTTAGGAATGAGATCCCGCTATGATCCCCCTATACTTACACACCAAAACCCGAACCTGATCAATTATAAAGGCCCTTACATTACCCTAGGGTTCGGTACCTCGGAAAGCTACGCAAGAAAATGCAAGCCGCAAGCTTGTTCATTATTTTATTTTCGGCTTGGGCGGTCTATGGGACAGGACCACCTGGTACCGTTAATAGAGCCCTTCTTGTCCCTGAGAGTGGGTGGACTTTTTGAGCCCTTCTGAATTGCGGGTGTTTCAAGCACAACAGTTTGTGGTGTAGGGGCAAGCGCTATTGGCCTCTTGGATTGCTGGCCATGCTTCGGCCGCCAGCAGCCTGGCGAGATACATGGTTCACGGTTTGGCGCTTGGGTAAGGGTTTAGGGATTTTGCTTAGGGTCTAGATGGATAAATTACAAGTGTCAAGATGAAACTGCTCACATCAGACTGGTCGCTGTCGTTACTATTAGTAGCTCGGGTTCTCGGTTTTTCGGAGTCCTACAGGCATTGGGTCTTTAGTGCGTGGGGTTTTTAGGGCTTAGAGGTTTGGAGGGTGCAAGTCCCCATCCTGAACCTAGTACAACTACCCGGAAACCTTGTTCTACTTTCTGAGGTTCCTATGTAGAGATTCCTAGAATTAATGGGAATCCTTGACAAATAAGGTACACTTCACATTTCTTGGGGTTCATACATGCCTTTTGTACCAAGAAGTATGCCTTGATTCGGGGGCTCGGCGATCTGAGCAATTAGGTAATTCTCTACGTGAAGCGTTGGGTTTGGAGTTCAGGCTGTGAAGTTCATGGGCTTGACGTTTCGGGTTTAGGGTTTCAGGGGCTACAGACCCACCATAAACCCAAAGACTGAATCCCGGTAGGACGACTCTTAACATCTAGAAAACTCGCCCGCAGTATCATTCATAAAACCTGAACTTTCAAGGGAGGGTCGAAACTCCAAGGCTTCCCAGCTTCTGAGGTTGTGGCATTAGAACTTTTCCCGCCTTCGTCCTTCGCCTCGAGAACTCTGCCCTAAAACCCTCAAACCCAAGGCATCTCCTTCAGGCTTAAGGCCACAGCGTAGGTTTAGGGGTGGGGTTTAATGGGTCTTCACAGGACATGAAAGAACTCGAAACCTGAACTCCCAGCCCGCGCCTACAGGGATCATAGGGCTTATCAGAGAATTTGTAGTGTTGTGGGGTTCAGAGGTAGTAAGGCAGGAGCTTCGGGTTCTTGGTTTTAATCGTAGACTATACACTGTAGGAGGGCGTGACGGAAAGTTTTCGCTCCAAAGCAGCCACGCCCATGGCCACTGGTGGACACGGCAGCCAGCATTTAAGCCAGGAGTCCAGCGCCTACAGGACGACTTCAAGTTCGCAGCCCTCAAGCTTGCAACGGTCCGCTGACGTCGACGGGTACGTGCAATATCCAGCCAAGAAAGCACAGCGGCTTCTGCATCGTCGAGAGCCTCGGACGACTGAGAAACCAATCTTGGGAGAAAAACAACTGGAGAGGGTATTTCCGTCTTATTGGACGAAGAAAGCAACAGATACTGTCTTCGACTTTGCGCAGCGTCTGAAACGGGGCCCGCTACAGAAGGACGACGTGACGTATTCTATTGAACGGCATGGGCCCGATACCTTCAACGCCAAGCTTCGGATCCAGCTTGATGATCTCAAAGACCGGGTCCTAGGAGAGGGCCAGGGAACGACAGAGCCAAGTGCCAAGGAGGCAGCTGCAGAGTCGTTTCGCTCGTCCACGGAGATGCGTGAACTAGCCAAGTGCTTGCGTTCCTCTCGAGCAGATAGGAATGCCGACCGATTTAAAAGCCACAGCGCTGGGCAAGGCTGGACACCAAACAAACGACGAAGGGAGCTTGATGAGAGTGATGCCTTGCCTTCCAAGCAAAAGCCGGCTGACCTCCACCACGCCTGACTTCTGTTCGTGGAGGTAGGCATCAACCTCCAAGCAACATCATGAGACACCCAGATTGCTTTCTGCCAGCTTGACTTTGCCAAGTGCATGGGGGGGTGTTGCGAGAGTATTCGCCTTTGGATGTGGGTTGCTGACATAGTAATGGCTAGTTGCTCGAGAAGTCAGCAGCAAGAGTACAACGGTGGCCTGGCACGCCAGCGCCAATCCCAAACGTGCTACTCACTGACCTCCAAGCGTTTCTTTTAGGGATGCTAAGGGTGCAACTCAGGATTGCCTGGGCGTTGGGAGTCCAGCAAGAAGCTGTGATGCATGCAATCAGCCGGAAAAAGCGCGACAATGCAGCATTTCGCTTGCTCAATGGGCAGGGCTGAAGGAAAATGCAGCAGGCACAATCTGTCTACGCAAGCACAATGCGACCGCCGAAGATTCACTGATCACTCAATCTGGATCTGGATGTCAAGCGATTTGCTGGATATCGACATGTCAGCTAGCCTCTTCTTGTTTGATGTGTTTGCTTGTGCAGGAAAGGTGGTTCACAGTTTTCCGCAAAAACTCCGCTGCTCTGAACAGCAACTGCGAATGCTCCAGCCCTCTTGATATCCCTGCTGATTGATACCACCCTTGCTTAACATCCTTTTGACATCCTTGTCCGACAATCGAACAGAACGCTATCCGGTAAAGTTCTGTCTCGTGGTTCAAATATGCGAGATGATACACAACATAGTCTGCTATTGAAACGGAACGGATACAGACAAGCTGCTGGAGACTTGATGTTAGGTCAGAGCGCACTCCACTTTCGAAGATGCGCAGAAAGCACTCTGGCAGCGCTCAGAAGGCAGCGCATGCAGCCCTGTTCGGAAGCAGCTTGGCCGGAGATTCTGTTTGGGGCTCAACACAAGGTTGAGAGAAGCGGTTTCGGATTCAGAGTCTAGCATACCCCCTCGATAGAGGGGGAGCCCTTGATACAGAGGGAAGTCCAGTCTTGTCCGCTATCCCGAAATCCCGTTAATGCACTGGTTTAAGGAGACCACATGTGTTTGTGGGGTATCCTTCCTTGTCAGATGTTACGAGCAGATCATCGT